>JAVDBV010026270.1:0-24243 GCA_032619315.1 Piper longum
CTAACCGGGGCCTGTAACATGCCGGTTTGGTTCACGAGGGTGAACCGGATTTGGGGTGTTACATATAGCCTTTGACAAAGATCCCCTATTCACTTCACATTTCTGGGAGACTTTCCAAAAAGCTATGGGGACCCAAATCAATCTAAGTACAGCAAATCATCCCCAAACTAATGGTCATAGTGAGAGGACCATTTAAACTTTTGAGGATTTGTTGAGAGCTTGCATCCTTGACTGGGAGGAGATTGGGCAAAACGCTTAGCCTTGGCTGAATTCACCTACAATAACTCTTATCAAGCCAGTATAGGAATGGCACCGTTTGAAGCCTTATACGGTAGTCCCTACAGATCTCCATCGTGCTGGTTGGAGTCTACCGAGGCAGTCATAGTCGGGTTAGAGATAGTGAGAGAAGCAGCTGAAAATGTGCAACTTATTCAGGAAAGGCTTAAGGCAGCTCAGGATCGATAGAAAATTTATGCTAATACTCAAAGGAGGCACCTAGAGTTCCAAGTTGGGGAGTTTGTCTACCTAAAGACATCACCAAGGAAGGGAGTGATCAGATTTAGAACATCAGGGAAGTTGAAGCGAAGATTCATAGAACCATTTCCAATCATGGATCGAGTCGAAAATTGTGCGTACAGATTAGCATTACCACCAAGTCTCGATGGCGTACACAATGTTTTTCATGTGTCAATGCTAAAGAAATATGTACAAGATGAAAATCATATCATCACAAATTTTGCAAACTTAGAGCTATAATTGGATTTAACCTGCGAGGAAAGCCGATTCCCATCTTCGTAAGAGAAACTAAGACACTCTGGAACAAGGAGATTCCTTTGGTAAAGGTATTGAGGAGAAATTATGTAAAGACCCGGAAAAAAAAATTGACGCGGTAGGATCGAACGTTGGAAAATTAGTATTTCCATTTAAATTATTTACCCACCACCCGGTTAATTATTAATTACTCGGTCAAGTGTAAGGTATTATTTAACCGGTTAAGTATCATTTAACCGGTTAAGTGAACTATATTATTTACCCGTTTAACCGGTTAAGTGAACCATTCCATTTAACCGTTTACACCAGTTAAGTGAACCGTATCAATTACCCTGCTTACCCAGTTAAGTGAAATACGCGTGAAGTGTGTTTTCACGTAATCTAGCTGTCATTTTATTATATAAGGAGAAGGGGGGCGTCATTCACATTATTTTCCTTCAAACAGACGCCAGCTTCCTCCTTGCTCGGGTATTTTTCCTTTCTTCTTCTTCTTTATAATTTGCATACATTGCATATATTGAATTGATAATAAGTTTGATAAGCATGAGATTAAAGTCTTAAATCAATAAGAAACAACTAAATTTGAAATGGAAATCGGAAATCTTGCCCATGGCCGACAAGTGCAAAACGTTGGCAAGATGGGCAACTATAAACAAGAAATTCAAGGTAGTTGCTCACAAGATGGCTGCTTGACTGAAGGGTGGCTTTGCCGTGGCCCTAATTTTCGGTGGGTGGCGGAATTGCAGCTGTTATTCGGCTGAGTTGCAAGGGTGGCGGAAATTGAGGACATGATGGTGGGTGAGGAAAATCCGACCGTTTAGGGCGGCAATTGGGTTGCAATCCATTCGGGAAAGGTCCCTGAAGGGTCGAAGGTACCAAGACGACAACCCAATTGCGGCAGAGAAACTTGCCGGCCGCTGAATCAGTGACACAAGTGCGTTGCTAGGGGCGGCAGAATTTACTGGAATCGGCCCAATCCGGCATCGCCGCGGCCGGAAGGTGGCCGGAGGTGGTCGGGGAGGAACTGTCGCGGCATGGTGGGGCTGGTCGGCGTCGATCGACGACGATTAGTGGCGGTTAGAGGCCAACGGAGCTCAATCGATGACTGTGAATGGAATGATTGATGACTTCGGGCTACGGTTGAGGGCAAAACACGATAGTAGTGGCCAAAGGTCCTGGTCGGGGTTGGAGGTTGTACGGAGGTAAGTTGATTGACGGGGGTGGCTTGGCCAGCGGCGGCTTGCCGTCGACGAAAAGTCCGCCAGAAAACACCCCAATCACACCTCTATTTTGGGAGAAGAAGAAAGTTAGGGAAGAAGAAGATGGCATTTTCGTAAATACGGGTTGACTCGCAACTGTTCAAGTTAAAAAAAATTAATATCAATTCGTAATAAATCTTTAAAAATAATTAATTTAAGGGGATACGAGTTAAGTGGCTAAAATAATAAATTAATAAATTATTACACGAAATTACCATAATTAATAAAATTACGGTCATGATAAATGGTAAATAATTAATCGGCTTATTACAAACGATTAAATTAAATCAGAGGGTTATAAGGTATAAAAAAAAAACTTAACCTTTATTAAATTAATAATTGGTAAATAAAATGATTATTTTAATAACGAATTAGCAAGGTAGAAATGGGGTAATAAAATATAATCGTGTAGAAAATCACGAAATAGCATAATTAAATATGGAATAATGGAACCTTATTGAATTAAATAAATTACAAATAATTGTATTAGTGATATCCTTAAATTAGGATAATAGAAATCAGTCAAAGAATAAACTAATAATAGTAACTAATTATTGGTTATAAATTAATAATTATTTTATTAATTATCAAGTGAAGATTATAATTGGGATAATTAATTTAAAATGTAAAGTACTTAAATGATTATATCACTTAAATAATTAATTATACCACAAGAATTGTTGAAAGTTAAATAATTAATGATATTCAACAGGGCACATTTTATATTGTCTAAAATTGATAGATTATATTAGTCATGTAGTTGCATGCATTTTCTACATGAATAAAATTATACTCATGTATAATTTTATGTCCTCGTTCAGACTAGGATCGTTAATCTTAGTCGCGGGATTACGTACAAGCTAACCAGTCCGTATAATTATTTAAAATGTTATATTTTCCCTTGTAGACAGCCTAGTAGGCCTGAGCCCAAATTTGACCACAATGCACTGAGTGCAACAAGGGTCAAGGAATTGACTTAGTCTAACACGGGGTGTGCCCTTCGTAATCTTAGAATGGACATGTCAGAATGGACCTAACAGCCCATGAGTTCTGAATAGTCATGTTAGAATGGACCTGACAGGCCATAATTTCAGAATGGACATGTCAGATTGGACTTGATAGCCCATAAGCTTTGAATGGTCATGTCAGAATGGACCTAACAGCCCATAAGTTCATAATGGACATGTCAAATTGGACCTGACAGCCTATAAGCTTTGAATGGTCATGTCAGAATGGACCTGACAGGCCATGATTTCATAATGGACATGCCAGAATGAACCTGATAGCCCATAAGCTTTAAATGGTCATGTCAGAATGGACCTGACAGGCCATAATTTCATAGAAGACATGTCAAAATGGACCTAACAGCCCATAAGCTCTGAACGGTCATGTTAGAATGGACTTGACGGGCTATAATTTTATAATGGACATGTCAGAATGGACCTGACAGCCACAAATCTCAGAACGATCTGAGAGATATTGAATAGCGTTTGTATTGACTTGTTTTATTTAATTATACGGCTTAGTGCTTTAATCACTAACGCGAAATTGCCTCCACAGGTTAGCAGCTGAGACTAAAGACTAAGAGACAATTGGGTGGTTCTTCTACCAACTTAGTTGGCAGAATGGATAATGAGGGAACTTCCTTTTGATTCTCTTGTGTTACAAATGTGGCTATGGGAAACGGTCTGAAACTATGGGACGGTTATGAGTCATTTTGATAAGTTAAACTGATTTTCTTTAATAGAATTCATGATCGTAAATGATATTTTGTTTTCTTTGTTTAACATTAAGTAACACCTGGTCCAATTAGGGCAGGTCAGTTGATTATATTTTTGAGAAACACCTAGCCAGTTAGGCCCACAGTATTGTGAAAAATGGCGGGTGGTTACAAATTAGGGATCAGAAGAAGCTACATGGGAAACTGAAATGGAGTTTCCTCACGCATCGTCGGTAATCGACGATAATTAGGGTTTCCTCATGTGGTATGAGACTCAAGTTCGTACCCTGTGGCTTCCAAAGTTTGATTGGGTTCGACCTGAGGGATTTGGCATTAGATTAGGTGATTTCCAATGAATTTTTGTGAATCTGGTTTTCCAGCATGTTTTGGCAGTTTTCTGGGAACATCCAGCGATTTTCCGACGACTCTTTCAGCCGGGAAATAGGGGGTCATCACTGTTTCAGAGAGCTCAACCCAATGGTGGTGACAGCAAGGGCAGCCATGGTGGTGATGACTGCCGACGGCAGCATTGAGTTCTGTCGAGCGATCGATCAGTTTGATCCAGCCCACTGCCCACCTCAGTGATAGCACTAGGTAGGGCAAGGGGAGGGATGTTGGTGTCACTGCAACAGTGGAGCAATGTGGACGAAGGCGGAATAGCATTGAAAGTAGCGGCGCAATCGTGGGACAATTCTAGCATTGCGGTAGCTGGACAGTGGTTGGGGGTGGTTGGAATGACACCATGGCAATGGCATAGTAGGGCTGGGTGGCGTCGGTTGGCAACAAGCAGTGGCTGGAGGTGGCATCAACAGCAAGCATGGGAGGCAACAAGAGTGGCGGTCGAGGGTTTGGGGAAAAGAAAACGATTGGTGTGGTTGGTGACAATTTCATATATAAACCTTGAGTCAACTCTGGCTCGAGTTAAGAATAATAACTAACTCGCACTAAATTCTAAAAAAAATACAAAAAATTGAGAAAAATCCAAAACAAAAAAAACAAACACCACGACATCAAAATGACATCCTCTATAACTAATAACCCACCCGAATATGATCAAACATGTCCTAATGCGTTATTCGACCTAAAATAATTCTATGGTCACAAAATGAATAAAAAAACATCACCATCAACTGTATAGTCTCATGCCTATCGATAACTCAGTATGCTGATGCATGTCTAACGCTATCATCGAATAGTTGGGTTTACATGAACCCTCATAGCACGTGAACACGGTCAGTCTCGGCCCCGTGCACGTGTTCTTAAAGCTAAACCGACTTGGACCACGGTCGAACTGACCGGCTAACGACTATAAAACCTTGACTCAAGTCGTGGGTTTTATACAACATATGTCTAGATTTGTGGTGTTAAAGGGTATTTAAGGCACATGCTTGAGAGTATTCGGCCTCTCTACTTAGGGCTAAAAGTAATACAAAGGATGTAGAGGGTTGAAAGAATAGAGTTTTATTTTCCCATGCAAGGTATAGTTTTATAGTTGCGAAGGAATGAGATGAGATATAATGAGATCCTGTCAAGCCAGGGCCAACAGCTCCTAACTAGCGCCCTTATGAGATATTTTATAATGAAGTATATGAACGATTTCACTTAACAGGAGAGCGAGCTCTCTTGTGCTCGTTTGTTTATTGGTTATTTTTGGACCAATAACACTCATTACTAATGTTTTTCGATTATCTATATATGTGAGAGTCTAGAGCACTGAGTGCCATCAGGGCAGCGAAGGAGCAGCAATGCAACTTGCACAAATGTACCTACCGAGGTTGAATGAAAACATGATATGATAAATAGTTGTAAATGGTAGTAGATGAATGTTTTGATGTCTTATTGCATGAAATGATTTGTGTGTAGTATTATTATGATTAGAATTGAATATTTGAGATGATTAAAAATGTTGATGATGGAAAAAGTTGTGAGAAAACATCATGTTTTTTCTATGTTTTCCAATTTTATCATTATGTATATATAATATTTGCTGATGATAGGGTGGTCCCTATTGCACTTTGAAGGGAGACTCGGTCTGTTTTGTTTTAAAAATCTTTATTTTCCAAACTTTTAATGAATTTGCCTTGTTTGAATGTGATTGCATATCATTGCATCTATTTAGAAAACCGTTAGAACCTAAACATATCATCCATGCATTTTATGATCTCATCACCATTTTAAGACGCCGCGGTTAGACTCAGGTCGGCTTAACTTAATCAAGTAGATTAGTAAATGATTTGCTCACCAATAGTATTTCTAGCTTGGTTCGCTGGTGAATCAAAACGGGGTGCTACAATAATTTTTTCCCGATATGGCAAGTTTCAACTCCAAGGTATTTATGTTCAAGACTTAAGTTCACATCTTACTTGTTGAAATGACGCGTATCAAACTATGAGAAGATTCAACATGACATATGTCTAAAAGAAATTACACCAAGTATAACTTCATTTTTAGAATTGAAAATAATTTTAAAAAATCGTGGGGATAGTGTTAAAAAATAGTTTTCAAAACTAGTGGAGATTGTTAGATTTTGGTTTTAAAATTATATTTATACCCTCTTTCTTTTACATCAATGCATTAACTAACATATGTAATTGATGTAAAGGTAAAGCTTTAATAGTTTTATCGATTATTTGAAGTTATTATTTTGTTGGTTATATTGTGGTATACCAAGAGTTGTCACCTACCTTTATAAATAAGAGGTGTATGAGATATAAGAACTTCAATAGTTAAAGAGTATCAAGATTAAGATCAAGTGCATACACTTATCTTATTCTCATCCTATTTTCTTGTGGTCCTGATTTTGTATTTTCTCCACTAATTTTGAGAGTACTTCCTAAAATCATTTTAAGTGTGTGAGACAAAAGGTGGTGCCTACCTTATTCCTACACTCGCGTACTGAGAATAATTTGTTGAATCCTTTTAATAATTAGCCATTAGGTGGTCGTAGTTCAGGTGGATGGCTATGTGTGGCTTTGAAGAAAGTGTCCACCATAACGTGCCTCAGATTATTCTGATTTAAGTGGGGTTTTTTTTTGTTATTGATTCACCATTGGTTTGTTATATTTGAGGTTTACAATTTTCATATCCTCTGCTCTAATATTTCTAATAATTAATTCAGATAGAGCTTGGCAATGAAGATTGGACACCCTAGAATTGAGGAGATTGCTTCAACCACTTGAGAAAGATTAGCAACATTTTTCACTCCTTTCACTATCCTTTTCTTGCTTCCATAAAAAAATTACCTTATTTGGAAAGAAGGGAATAAAAAAACCATAAGAAATGAAATTGAAGCATTGAAAGAAGCTTAACACCCAACAGTAAAACTCTACCGCCCAATCCTCATCTCAAGGGCAAGACATAAGGCGAATGGTCTGTTCATGTTGATGGCCTCGATTCTTTGACGCAAGCCCGGTGTAAAGGTCAATGTCAACCTCTGTGGATTTAAATTACATTAATCATTGGCCCACAGTTGACTGTATACTTCGAGCTAGCCACTTTAGCTACATGATCACCAATAATACCACCAAGGATATAGATACCTCGTCGCATATGTTGTCAATTTAACCACTATGATTACTACTGCAAATAGGATCACTGATGTCAACAACCTCGGGTTATCCACTCATTTGTACCGATCTAAACACTCATACATTTCACAACCCAAGTCAAAGTGCACAACATCACGAGGACAGCGCGCACTACAATTTTTTTTGTTCAATGCTTCCCTTAAATTTACTTCTAACATGCTCAAAAAATTATGCATCAAAATTGTGTTATTTCAACTACTTTTTTCTTAATTCTTTGAAATTAACCCCTCGATTCTCCACCAATTTTCTGGAAAAGGAAAAATCAAAATTCTTCTATTTCCACATCCGAACTTTTTCATTTTTTTTAACATGAATGCTGATGTTAAAGATCAGTCATATGACACGTACACCACAAAAAACATATAAAATACCCAAATATGTTAATCACATGTTTGGTATTGGTTAAAAAAGTCGACTCCAAAAGTTAATTTAAAAATTAAAAATTTAGAGATGGTTCTTCACATACTTGTTTGCATACCTTGTTTCACATATCAATGTGACCTATTTTTAGATTTTTAAAAAAGTACACTAAAATATATTTTGAGATGAATTTTTAATTAAGATGAAGGGGTTTAAAACATTAGATTGAGTTGAAAATTTACAAATTCCCTTATTATTTAATTTTATATTTATTTATCTGAAATTTGAATAATCCCACTAAACTACTCGAAAATACAAGGAGCGGATTATACAAGCTATATAGAGGATTATTGATAGGAACATATAAATCCCCCAAACAGTCTGAACACGTAACCTCAAACGCACATCATGAGCGATCACATCAAGTGAGCCAAGACCTTACCGTTAAAATACTAACCCGTCGTCCATGACTTTAATAAGTACCATTATTTGCAATTTCCAATCATTTGCATGGAGAAACTGGCAGCATAAATACCAATTTAATTTCAATGAGTGACTAAATTTTAGCTATAAGCAGCCCAGTAATAGTTTGAAAATAATTAAGAACAATAAGGCTACATTATGAAAGTAACCGGCATAACAATCATAGAACCTCGATCGCCCCAAATTAGGGAAACTAGTATTTTAACATCGCATATTTAGTAGACCTCGCAAAATGTATAAATTTATGCAGAAAATTGAAAATGTAAAAGCTACCATCAATCACATGCGGAACGTACGATCAATTGAAAGGAACCTTCCAACCAACAATAAATCTCATTGTAATAGAAATGTGCTCAACAGGGGGAACAAGTTCATAAAGATCCTATACTTCATCTCAATTACATCATAAACAATGGGTTTCACGCGTGTAAACACTACAAGTAGTAAAATATGCACTACAACAAAATGAACGGTGACATAAGATAGAACAACCAATTGATAGAATAAAATTAATGAAAAAATAGGTAGAAGATAATCCCAAGCAGTCAAACAAGATTCCACTTGAGCTGGGAATATATGAACGAAAGAGAAACAAAAGATTGGCCTAGTTATGCATTGTGATTTTGCATGTTAGACATCATACTTCTTTGGTTGGTGCCAGTGAGCCAACCTCCTAGCAACTGAGCTCAGAAAGGAGGCCTTCGGCGGGCAGCCTTTCTTCCCATACAAATGCTTTCCTCCCAAGTCAGAATAATTTGGTCCTTCTTTACCGATTCTTTCAATCTACAAGGCAAATAAAATTATACTCGTGAAAGCTAGATTTCAGATAGCATAAAGGTTTACATCAAATGCAAATGGACTGTCATGCTTGTAGTACAGAATCAGGTACAATCAGAGATAACAATAAGAAAAATAACATGGCACAGGAAGCTCTAATATATTTTTCTATAAACTAATAAATCCTGTAAAGAAAACAACATTACCTTGCAGATCTTTCCATCTCTCAAGAAATATCGAACGCCAGACCAGTTGATGTATTTAGAGAAATGTGATCTCATTGCAGAGATAGGGTACAAAAAATTGTCAACCAACATGGCAACAAAAACCTATAATTTCAAAAGCATGTGGTGGTGCATAAGAAAATGAGTAATATTATAACTTCAAAAAATATGGGCATTCTCTAGCTAGGGAATCTCCATGTTTGACATTGACTTCTACAGAAAATACTCACAAGGGCCCAATTATATGATTCAAGTGAAACTAGAGGTCCTTCAGGTGACAACATATTGCAAAGTTGAATTTCCACCTTCGTTAAATTCCACATTGAAAGTAGTTCCACAATGGTGCAAATGACTAAACAAATCACCAACATCAAGCCTGAATAAAGGAACTCCCATGAGATTCATGATGCAACATTAGCAAAAAGGTCCCTTTCACAACAGTCTTTTTAAAATAAAAAAAAATAAAACTTCATGCCTTGCTGAAGGCACATGACCGATTGGATTACCCACCAAACAAAGCAAAGAAAGGTTAAAAACTCACCACCCAAGGGAATTTCTGACTTTATTGGAGCCTCAATAAAATGTGATCTTAATGCAGCAATCAGATGTATGACAGACATGAAATAAGGTGCCACAAATGACCATGATAAATAGCAGTGGGACGAGAACAAAGCACGGTTCATAAACCAATTCACTCTGGATATATAAGACTCGAGGACGAAAGTTTGCTTCCTCAAGTAGTTCCAGTATCTAATAAAGTTAGGGAAAATAAAAAAATAAGGATACAAACAAGATATTTATAATAATACATTTTACACAAAGGTAATGACCTCGAAAAGCTAAGATCAGTGGCAAGGGGATGGGGAAAGACCGCAACTGGTGGAGAAGTAATGAGCCTCTTGTGTGCTCCTGCAAAACAATACTTTAAAAGTCATTCCAAACATCAAAACTCAATTGTTTTTGTTCCCTATATTATAAACCAGTATGCTAGAAATAACCAGAAGGCAATACAATTGAAAGATAATAATAAAGAGACATCAGAGTGGCAGCTTAATGACTCCAAAGCCTGCCAAAAAAGTTATGGAAATTTTTAAGTCCTGAGGAAAATGCTTTATAATGAGCTTCAATGCAATGAGATCTTAATACACCATTTTTTTTAAAAAAAAGAAAGAAAATAAACCAGTTCTACCTTGATTAACAACCTTCTTCATATTTCTTAACAAAAATACAGCCACTGTGAGATTTAGGACCCACACCTTTTTTATGGCTTTTAATGAAGATTTTTGACTAAACAACGAAGCACATATTTTTCCTATATGCAACTGAGAACCTTTTCTTTCAACCACTAAACATAGTGTCATGTTAGACTTTATAGAAGCATATGAGTTCAGTGAAGGAATACCGGCAATAGCAGCAAGGGTCATATCATCTGAATATCCACCATCTCTAAGTCCACTTACTATGCCATAGAGATCAGTTCTAAAATCATCTGCATGCATCTTATAAAAAAAAAAACCAAAAAAGTGTCGGAGAAACTTGCCTCACAAAACAAACATCATTGCTATGCATCAATAAAATCGGTAAGGAAGGCTGGTTACCATCATACATCCTCCCCACAAGAAAAATGTTCTTCCACCAGTGGCGAATCCCATTGAACAAGGCTGAAATTATAAGTCAATTATGACTTTATATTGAAAAGAAAAGCATGCCGGATAGCAATTCCAACAAAATTTACACCTTGAATCGGGGAAATCAATGATTAGCAACCATTTCAGATGAATAGGTAAAGGATTTCCTTTCTTCTATTCTAAAACTGATCAGATGTTCCGTCACAAGGTATAAATTAAAGAACTTCACATAGCTTACCATGTGATATTCATATATACAATAACTTCCAAGGCTCCCAGAGGGCAGATCAAGAGGATATCCGGTTTGAATAAATATCTGCATGTAATTCATAAACCAACTAATATGTAACAAGAAAGGTCTGCAACTTCCAACATTCAAGACACACTACGAGTGAAGCTTGCAATAATAGACCTCGGGATTTTTCTCCATTTCTGCTGTCAGTGCTCCAATTGAACCAGGATGTAATCTAACATCATCATCCAAAAATAAAACATATTTGCTGTCTTTATGCATCTTCTCAACTCCAACCTGTATTTTCAAGAATAATCATAAAATATGGCACACAAAAGCTTTGTGCAATGTAGAAAAATTACAGAACTTCTCCAATTTTAACAGGTTGATCCTCAAAGTTTTTCTCCATATACAATTTCCTAAAAAAAACTAAATTTTATTTCTATAAATTTTGCCAAAAGATAAGAATGCCACTTTCAAGATGAAAATTTCATGCATCCAACATCCAACACCGAGCTAAGAGAAAGATACAATCACTGCTTGAAAAGATAACTATTTCCAACAATTATAGCTCTTCAATTTGGAGAGGGCAACCAAAGAAAAAAACCTCATGAACTTTGCTAATGGACAAGAGACTGCAGAGGAATAAAATTTTAAAAAAAACAAGAAAAACATGTAATGGTGGGAATGCAGCACATTAAAAATTTAATAAAAACAAAGAAAAACATGTAATGGTGGGAATGCAGCATATACCAACTGATTATGAATCTTTTGACTGCAAGTTGTTGAGAAACCAGCTACAACAATCTTGACATCCACGCTGTCCTGTAGGAAAGATAGCAAATGACTATTATAAAGAAATAAGATTAGGATGGGCAGATAAATATGATAAAAAGAGAATGCAACAGAAATCGATTATTAGGAGCAGTTGACGTATTCCAGGATACAATATAAGTCATTTGAGCAGTTAGCAGGAGGCATAAATCATGGTGATCAATAGCAACAATAAATCACAAAAGCTTACCATAAATACCTTAAATTCAGAAACCAACAATGACACTGCACAGTAAGCTGGGTCATCCACACTTTCAACAACAAAAAGGAATTCCAATGGGCCTCCATATAATGATGTAATCTGTCATTTATCCATACACACAAAATAAAAATAAAAAAAGAATTTCCAAATTATGTTACGCTCAAGGTAAAGAAATACAATAAATCATAGCAAAAAAATGCTGTTAATTTTCTTCTAGAAAGCATTCATTTTATGAGTTTTTGTTTCATAAATGAAATGTGAGGCTAAAGAACATGTACTGTTCACCACTTCAGCTTCCACAGACTGCCCAGTGACACCTCACATTGAACGCAAAGCATGTACATATTTAAATGGCGAAAGGCCACCGGTTAAATAAAAGACACCGACCTGGCTTCTCCAGTTTTGCAGATTGTGCTCCCCAAAACCCTTTAAAGGCATCACCACTGAAACGCTCGGCAGTTTCATCTGGACTGAATGCTCAAGATCTTCAATGTTTTCACAGATAAAAGCAAAATTATTGCCACCATGACAGCTTTTCTCCATCCTTTTTATAGCTTTATTTCTAGAGAATAATGAAAAAAAAAAGTGCCAACATAGAGAATCTTTAATACTGTTTTATAGCTGCTGTGGATCCAGCTGTTATAATATTGTTAACAAGATAAGTGGTTATGAAAGCGTACCTAACACGAGAAGCCAAAAACCAACCTAAAGCAAGGACTAAGCAAATAAAGCATCCCTGAAATGAAGAAGCAAATTTCACTCCATCCAGAGTGTATCCAGAGTAGCACAACCATCAACACAGGAAAAAATAATATAGCTCTAAAAGTGAAAGAAGTACATAAACAGTGTTAGAGAAGAAATAGGAAAGGCCCCTGCTAAGAATTAAACCAACCATAAATGTACATCCCATAAATGCTTCTACTACAACCACTTCTTCTAATTCAAGGCCCCACGTCAATTCCTCTTTCTTTCCTCCCCCTCATCAATTGTTTATCCTTCAATTCTTACCGTAATTGTCCTCCCTCCACTCCAAATCCAATGCCATTAACACTTTGGGATAATTCAAGCATATTCCCACTCATATAACCAGAAAAAGCTTTCCAACTAAATTTCAAGACATTAAAACTACAGCTTCCGCCATTTCTAAAAAAAAATAATAAAAGAATTGTAGCAGAAAAGCGCTAGTCATTCCCGCTAACTGCATTATTCTCCATAATTAGAAATTAAAATAACACACATAAAGAGAGTTTTTTTTAAAAAAAGAAAAAGCCATGCAAGATCTCAACAACACCCAACGAACTAAAAAACGCGAATGTCGGCAATGGCGAATGGCAAACCTGGATCTGGACGTAAACAGCAAGCGGATGGAGGCAAGCTCTGCTGGCCGCGAGAACGAGCGCGTCGAACCGGCCCAATGTCGCCATCGCCGGAGCAGATTTAAAATGGGCACCGATTCAAATAGGAGGCCATGAAACGGAAACAAAATAAGAAATAAATAAAATAGACAAAGGAGAATGAGAAGATGGAGGGACAGCACGAAGGCGAGGATGTGACGGCTGCGGGGGCTGCGGAGGCCAACCACAGAGACCACAGATATGTCCCTCCCTCCTTGTACTTGTGCGGCGGAGACGCTTTTCAACACGCCACAACCGATTTAAACCCGCCCATTTTTCATTCCCAATTTCTTTATTTTGACAATTAGTGGGACGAATATGCTAATATAAATATGTAAGAAAAGAGGGGAATATTGTTTCAAGTTACTTTTATGCGAGGGCATAGAACATCGGAAGCCTGGACTCTGTCTTCGATCACAATTGGATACGGTGAAAATGTGGTCCAGGCAGGGTTTATTTTAATTTCGTTTTATTGTATTATTTAATTACTTTTCCTATTTTGTCACCAAGTACAAGTATCTTATTTATACAATCATCTCTTTTATTTTGCTAAATTTTTTATTAAAATTAACATAAAAATTAAATTCATCAATTTTAGAATATATTTAAATAAATAAATTATTTGCTGGATAAATGCTCCCCAAAACGGGAATGTTGTTATTTGGATAGGTTCTTGTGGGGATCACATCACCACGCTCCTACCCATGAAACAATAATCACAAACACAAAATAAAATGAGCTACAAGAGAATTTTTACATGGTTTTTTGGGGTTCAATATGAGTGTTCAAGTGTGGAATCATCCACTCCCGCTGATCGTGTGTTTCCGATCTAGATTTAAAGGTTCGGTGGGACCAAGGCCCTCTTGCCACTTAAAAGAGATAAGTACGATAAAAAATAAAAAATGTCACGAGTATGCTAAAAATTTTACGTGGTTCCTTAGAGTTTAATTTTAATCCTTAAGTTATTCCAGGGTGAGATTGATAGTCATAGTCCACAAATTTTCAATTCCTTAACAAATTATAATTCTTAGTGGAATTTTTGCCATTTTAGTTCTTTTGACTCCATAGATAATTTATCCTTTGAAGATTTCAAAATAAATTTTTAGCTAGAATGTAGATTGATCCAGACTCGGTCTATTAATGAACTTATCTGAACAGTACTCACAGATAGCAATCACAAACATAGTCAAAGTGCATACAATAACGGTCAAGTTCAAGGGATAGTCTGTTATTCTATTCAACAAACAATGGACAAGCACCATATTAAATGGGCAAACGGGTAAACCATACCTACTTCCTCTCTGATCTCTTCTTCTTCTTCGCTTGTTTCTTAGTTGCAACAACGCCACAAACCGGCCTTTTCTCCAGTGATGATGATAGAATTCCAATGGCTCGTCAACATTGAACCCAACAGTAGGCAACAATGGGAAGGCGGCGAGGAGGCTCCGATACTCAATCCACTATGACAAGGCAACAACTAGGATGGATTTTTCCCATGGCAAAGGTAGGACTCTATTTCTTGGCAAAGTAGCAGCAGTCCGCAAAATTCTGGCCAATTCTTCCCAGCCAGGCTCTAAATTTTGTGAGTTAAGGACACATTGCTGTGGCGATGGTAGACTCCAATAGTGGGGCTCAAGCTCTCCCCTTGGCTCGGCTCCAAACAAATCAATGACAGGGGACTTTGTGTTCATGCTTTGCTCCAATTGGATCAATGACAGAGAACTCCCTGTTTTCACCTTCTCCCATCGATAACTTCCTGATTCTTTTCCGGTGACGGTGGTAATGAACTCCGGCTGGACTCGATTTGGGTTCATAGATTACTTCACTAGCTTCACTTTGGAACCATAAAGAGGCCGGGAATGACCGGCGTTGATCGGCAAATGGCGAAAAATCCACCTTTTGCTACTACCTCCTACTCCTCAATGCTCTGTTTTCTGTTTTCTTCCTTGTCCAATGGGCCTCTTCTTAAATTTTTTCCGGCAATGGCAGCAACAAACTCCTGTGATACTCGGCTTGGGTTTGTAGATTGATTCACCGGCTTCACTTTGGACACCATGGAAGTACCGGTAACAACCGGCGTTGGTCAGAAAATGACCACGAAGATCCGCCTTTGCTGCCACCTCAATGCTATGTTTTCTCCCTTTTCTGGTGGACAACTTCCAGAATTTTTCCTCACGGTGGTGCCTTCGAACTCTAGTAATACTCCACCTAGATCCAAACATCCCTTCTCTGGCTTCATGTTGAACACCACGAAGGGGTCGGGGGCGATGTGTGTTGATCGGACTTCCATCTTTCCCTGATGCTTCCTGCTCCTCAATGCTCTATTTTCTATCTTCTCCGATCTAGAACTTTCTGGCAGAGTTTCAGCAACGACGCTTCAGTGGCTAAGTCTAGGCTGGTCCGGAGAAGGGTGGTGAGACTGGCCCAACTGGGTACTGATTCAGTAGTGCTCCTTCAAAACAGTCGGGCTTCGACCTTCTCATCTGATGGCACAACAGCAACAAGGGATGGTGGCTTTCTTTCCTTGGCGGCTCAAAATAGAGCAATGATAGGCTTCAACTCCAAGCGGTGACATACTTTAGTATCCACGGCGGCAGTGGCACAACTTTGGTAAGGCAGCAACTCATCCTCTCCTTGGCAATAAGATAGGCTTTATAGCAGCAATATGTTTCCTCAACAACGCAAAACTTTAGCAATGGCAGTGAAACCTCCGTCCGTTAGCAACGTAGCAGCAGAGCAGCAGCATCCAAAAGGCAGTGAATGACTAGAAGCAGCCTTCAACTTTGGGAACTCAATAGCAAGGTGCAGGGAAGCTTCTTCGGTCATGGCAAGACTTCCCGGCAATGGGCAGTAGCAAGGGACACCAATGCTCCTCCCGTCGATCTCCCCGACATTTCCCCTCTCCCTAGTACCGTCGTCAAGGCCGACTGTGGTCCGATCAGAGTGACCGACCATACTAGCTGAACTTGACGTTGCCGTCGGCGTCACCGCGACCGCGACCGTCCTCATCATCATCACCATTGGGACGAGCTTGCCGAGTTGGTGTTGACCCTTACCCCTAATAGCCTCGCCAGAATAATCGCTGAAAAACCATCGGAAACTGCCAGGAAACTATTGAAAAATCGCCAAAAAACCGGATTTACCAAAATTTGTTAGAAATCACTTGATCTTCTGTCAAATTTCTCTAGTCGAACCCTACCAAAGTTCAGATGCCATAGGCTGCCAAATTCGAGCCTAGAACCACGTGAGGTATAATTTATTTTAAATTGAATATTTAAAAATAACGATTATTAGAACAACATGATAGGATGCTAGGATTTAATGATTGATGTGTTAGATATGTTCATGTTAATAAAAATATGAATATGCATAATTGTGTGATATAAAAAGGAATGTTAAGGAATTAATTAGGTAAACTAAATAATTGCTGTAATCTAATGTGACGTAGAGTAGGAAAACTCATACTAATTATTATTGATATGTGTTGATTGATGCATGGTTGATGTGAGTATCATGTATGATGTATATGCATCATGAGTGGGCTTTAGTATTTAGTTTTGATGTGTAGGTACAAAGCAGGAGTGCGTGGACACGCTCGAAGCTTCTTCCAGGTATGTTAGGACACGCTTCTCAAGTTTTATCGCTCCATTCTATCGGTGATTTGATTCTAGATCGTCAAACATGTCAGGTGGATGATTTATTGGACCCCACCTAATACGGGTCATCTAATCAATTATTTTTTAAAATTAATAACCCTCGAGGATGAGATCCCACAAAGCGTTCCACGAGCAAGTGTTGTGTCAGTCAAAGCAGGCTCTAGATTAGTGAACGGATTGTTCCATTACTAAGGGATCCTGATAACTCCACGTTTGAGTGCCTCGCACCCGGAGGACGTGGAGGCTTACAGGTACTGTTAAGTACAATGTGTGTTCAGACTCATAGTTCAAAGAGTATTGAAGGCGCATGCCTGAGAGTACTTGGCCTATGTGCTTAAGGCTAGGAGAAATATGGAGGTTCAGAGAGGGCTTAGGATAATGATTTCTCGAGAGTGGGATTAGAAAATCATTGCTGAGAGCGGCAAGTACTAGTTAGATTGAGATGTTGTTGAGTTAGAGGCTCAGTGGCTCCTCTGTAGTTGCCCTTATGAGAGTTCTGAGGAAGATATATAATTGTTTGCTTTCCATGAGAGTTAGCTCTCATGTTTCAATTTGATATTAATTATTTTTGGACTAGTGACAATCATTGCTGACGTTTTCTTACTACATATGTTGGTGAGGAAGATGAATGGAACATGCCGACCTCGACGAAGGAGTAGTGATTGCATTGCACACACATATCTGGTGTCGCGCCGACTTTTGTGTATGATGTGATGTGGTTTGAATAATGCTTATGATTCACTTGTTTGAATATATATGCATGTGTTTGTGAGGCTTGTATGGGTTGTTTTAGAAATGTTTGGACTCTTTTAGAAATGTTTAGAAATGTTTTGGTGAGAGTTCAAAATGTTTAGGAATGGTTGTTATGCAGAGATGAGAATGAACTAAATGTGATGAGCAAGATTTGCAGGTAGGGCGAGACCCTAATTACAACATGCGTTTACATTTTGAATTTATTGTAGTGTAAATTATTGTTTATGCATATACATTATAATGTCTTGTTTTAACAGGTCGTCCCCTTATTGCACTTTTATGAGATATTCTATCCATTTTATCCCAAAATTTTGTATGAATTTTGTATGCTATTGTAATGACCCGCCATTTTACACATTATTGTGGGCCTAGCTGGTCGGGTGTTATTTAAAAATTAAACCATAAGTATAAATCATTATTAGTAAACTATGTTTTAAACAAGACATAATAATAATCGTCTTACAGTCTTGAACAGTTTTTCATAGCCACATTTATAACTCAAATAAATAAAAAGGAAGTCCAATGCATTATCATTTTCTTCGAACCATGGTTGGTAAAAGATCCACCAACCTCGCTCTCAATCTATGCCCGTACCTGCACACCTGCGGAGGCAATTCTGCATTAGTGATGAAACCACTAAGCCATATAATTAAAGAAACATGTCAAATATACTCCCTATTCTTATTTCTAAAGTCTTTTAGTGAAGTGAACCTATGCCGAGCTCTTATGATGTGGGGAGAGTGGCTGCCCATCCCGCTACAATCCCATACATGCGCACACACGCTACGTGGCCTACGGCCTGTAGTTACCAATATTTGTCATCGGCTCACCCTCTCGGTATCCCAAGTGCATAACGAGCCATTTGCCTGACATCCCCTTTCGGCATGGGGGCGGGTTTTCAAGTTCTGGATTGCCGTTGCACGACGGAGACTCGCTATTTGGCGGGCACTGCCTCGTGTTGTGGGTGCTTCATCGTGACAGAGACTCCCTATTTTGCGGGTGTTGCCTCATGTCAGAGACTCCATATTTGTCTTACAAGTAAATTTAAAGGTGCGGCCCTGTGTCGGACTGAGTCAATTCCTTGACTACGGTTGCACATGGTGCATGGTGGTCGAATCTGGGCTCAGGCCGACCAAGGCTACCATAAGGGAATATACAACGTTTCAATAATTATACGGACCTGGTTAGCTTGACTGATATACCAAGATTGAGACGGAAAACTAATTTGGATGAGTGGAGCCCTATGTCTTAAGTTGATGAGTTCAACTCGCGTAACCTACATCGAAACCCATTGCTAGATAAAATACTAATGTTTCTATAAAATGCATGCTTATGGTGTGTGCTCATATCATCAATACATTCAAAATAAATAAAACAATGCAAACAACCTAGAAATAAATAAGTGGCACACAAATCAAGACATGATAATAATAATTAATTAATTTATAAATAATCAATGAATATAATCATACATAATTAGATAAATAATAAATAAATGAATATAAATACTCTAATAATAAAATAATAATATAATATTAGTATATAAATACTCGGCTAAACATGAGTAAATATCATATATATATTCGTGTTAGTAAGCATATGATTAATTAAATAATTAAATAAATAATAAAATAATAATTCAACAAATAAATAACAATTAGTCAATATTCATTAATCATGAATAATAATATTAATATATTTATACAATACAAGAATTTATAATTAAATATAAATAAATAATAATATACAAGCAAACATGCATAAAGATAGATAAATAAAGATAATGAATAAATAAATTAATAAAACAATAAATAAAGAAAAATAATTATATCATCCAATCATGCTAAATTATGTGAATATACATATAAACTAATGTAAACGCTCTCGAATTACCAAAAACGGTCGAGAAACGGGCGAATACGAGCCATTTATAACATAAGAGACTAAATAGGAAGCCCGCTTATTATCCATTCGCCACTTGGGTGGGTAGAAGAACAACCCAGTCATCTTTTAATCTTTAGTTCTAGCTGCTAACCTGCGGAGGCAATTCTGCGTTAGTGATTAAAATACTAAGCCATATAATTAAATAAAACAAGTCCATAAACTCCCTATCATTATCTATATTATTTGTTGTTGGGACCATTCCAACATGTCCATTTATTAGCTAATGGTTCAGTCCACCATGTCCATTATTTGGTGGGCTGATGGGTCAGTCCACCATGTCCATCTACTAGCTGATGGGTTATCCTATCATGTCCATTACCGGCTAGCAAGTCCAATCTGCCATGTCCGTTATTGGCTGGTGAGTGCAATCCACCATTTCCGTAATTGGCAAGTGAATCCAATCCGCCATGTCCAATTTATTAGCTGATGGGTAAGTCCATCATGTCCATTACCGGCTGGCAAGTCCAATCCGCCATGTCCGTTATCGGCTGGTGAGTCCAATCCACTATGTCGGTAATTGGCTGGCAAGTCCAATCCGCCATGTCCACTTTATTGGCCGATGGGTCAGTCCACCATGTCCGTTACCGGCTGATGAGTCCAATCCGCCATGTCCATTATCGGCTAGTAAGTCCAATCCGTCATATCCATTATCCGCTGGCGAATCCAATCCGCCATGTCGACTTTATTAGCTGATGGGTCAGTCCATCATGTCTCTTACCGGTTGGCAAGTCCAATCCGCCATGTCTGTTATCGGCTGGTGAATCCAATCCACCATGTCCATAATTGGCTAGCGAGTCCAATCCGCCATGTCCAATTTATTGGCTGATGGGTAAGCCCACCATGTCCATTATCAGCTGGCGAGTTCAATCCGCCATGTCCATTATCCGCTGGTGAGTCCAATCCACCATGTCCGTAATTGGCTAGCGAATGCAATCCGCCATGTCCAATTTATTGGCTGATGGGTCAGTCCATCATGTCCATTACCAGCTGGCAAGTCCAATCCGCCATGTCCGTTATCGGCTGGTGAGTCCAATCCACTATGTCGGTAATTGGCTAGCGAGTCCAATCCGCCATTGTCCAATTTATTGGCTGATGGGTGAGTCCACCATGTCCATTACCGGCTGGTGAGTCCAATCCGGCATGTCCGTTATTAGCTGGTGAGTACAATCTGCCATGTCCGTTATCGGTTGGCGAATCCAATCCGCCATGTCAAATTTATTGGCTGATGGGTTAGTCTATCATGTCCATTATCGGCTGGTGAGTCAGATCCACCATGTCCGTTATCGGCTGGTGAATCCAACCCGCCATGTCCAATTTATTTGCTGATGAGTTAGTCCACCATGTCCATTACCAGCTGCCGAGGTTATCGGCTGGTGAGTCCAATCCACCATGTCCGCAATTGGCTGGCGAATCTAATCCGCCATATCCAATTTATTGGCTGATGGGTTAGTCCATCATGTCCATTACCGGTTGGTGAGTCTAATCCGCCATGTTCTTTATCGGCTAGTGAGTCCAATCCACCATGTCCGTAATTGGGTGGCGAGTCCAATCCGCCATGTCCAATTTATTGTATTATGGGCTATCCATTCTGACATGTCCATTATTAGAATATGAAGGGCGCAAGCCGTGTTGAACTGAGTTAGTTCCTCGACCCCAGTTGCACTCTGCGCATGGTGGTCGAATCTGGGCTAAGGCCGACCAGGCTGTTCACAAGGGAAAATATAATATTTTAAATAATTATAAGGACCTGGTTAGCTTGTATGTAATCCCGCAACTGCGACCACGATCCTAATCTGAACGATAAAATTATACGTAAGTACAATTTTATGCTCATAGAAAATGTATGCAACTAAATGATTAATATATCTATTAAATTTTGACAATATATAATATGCCACATAAAGGTGACATCTTTTTTTATTTATCATTTATAACTCTACAATTTAATTTAATCTCTTGTAATAAGCTAATTAATTATTGACCGTTTATCATGACTGTATTTTATTATTTATGGCAATTTCGTATAATATTTTATTATTTTAGCCACTTAACTCCTACGCCATTAAATTAATTATTTTTAAATATTTATTACGAGTTGATATATTTTTTTTAACTCGAATCATGTCAAATTAACCCGTATTTACAAGTTTGCCATCTTCTTCTTCCCCGACATTCTTAGCTTCTCCTAACCTTCATCTTGGCACCAAAACCAACACCGTCATCTTCTCCTTCAATCCAAAATCAGACCACAATTCCTATCTACCCCAGCAGTCTAATTGGAACCCCAAAGATCCTAGCTTTATCACAGCTATTAGTCATGGCGAACCCAACCTACTACTATGGCGGCCTTGACCTGCTCCCATGGCGACTCTGACGTGGCCAGCAGCACCGCCCCAATACTCCCCTCCTTCCTGCACCACGACCCAACCCAAAAAGAAAAGGAATGCCACCCCGCTACTGAATACCACCAGGACGTGCTACCCTCCTTCATCACTTCTTGCAACTCCACCCAATTTAGAGATTCACTACTTCAGGCCGTCATTAACCAGGAAGGGTTAGCCTCTTTTGGACGTTGCAGGGAGTAGGGTTATTCTCTCCCGCGTCAACATGTTTGCTGCCATGAATTTGTGACACAATTGCCATGACGTTGCTGCTGTAATTGATCAACATACGACCATGAATTGCTGCATGGCAGCAATTTGCATTCATGGACGAACTTCCAGTTTTTCCTAGTTTAATTCTTTTCTTTCTTTTTGATTTCAGATTTTAGTTTCTGTGATTATCAACTTATTATCAATTTTAACATATGTATGAATGAATCTAAGAAGAAAAAGAGAGGAAAATACCCGAGCAAGGAGGGAGTCGGCGTCTGTCAAAAGGAAAATAGTGTGAATGACATGGAAATTAATTTACCAAGTCAATCAATCCAATCCTAGCATGTTTTGCTAATAATTATAAATTTTTAAATAAATAGGTCAAAGTTAACTATACCTTGCATCATCAGTAATCAACAAGGTTTTATCACGCAGTTTGGTACTCGAATTTGACATGTGGTGGTGTTTGAAATTTGATCGGTTTTGGCTGGCTGAATTCGGCAAAAATCTAATGAATTCTAGCAAATCCATTTTTTTGACAGTTTCTAGCGACTTTTCCTATGAGGTATGGGGGCTAGGGGTTGGCTCCGATTCGGCATGCTCAATGCAACCACGGTGAGGGCGACAACGGTGGTGATTGTCACTGACGATCGTCATGAGCCTTCCGTGGTCGGCTAGTAGGCTTGTCTGATCTGCACTTGGCAGGCCTTGGCTGTGGCATTCAGTGTGAGTGAAAATTTTGTAGAATCGAAGGGGGTGGTGACAGTGGCACAGCGGCTGTGGAGCAGAGCACTGTGACAACGGCTGTGGAGCGATTGTGACACATGGGTGCAGGGCTGGAGAATCGTGGAGGTCGGGCGGCGGCTTCGTCAGTGTCGATCGGCTATATAATACACTCAATAATACGAAAATGATATGTTCTATAACTAATAACACACCAAAACTGCTATATAACGCGTTCTAATGTATTATTCGGCCGAAAAATAATTCTACGATCAAATACATAAAAAAAATAACTGTTCAATGTCATATTATCTGATAACTCATTTCTCATCATTTTTTTTACATTATCATCACATACTCGGGTATATTTAACCCTCATCGTTCTTAACATACAACTGTTCTTGGCTCAGCATGTAGGTCATGAAAGTGGCTCAACTCGAACTGACCACTGAGCCTACTAGTTCGCTAATGTAAAACTCTGACTTGAGTCACAAGTTTTACAAGCCATAAAAGATCTATTGAACTTTGGCCATGGATCCTCTCTAGTGGTGTAAAACCCGTGATTCGAGTCACAGGTTTTATAGTCGTTAGCCGATCGGTTCAACCGTCGGTTCGAGTCAAATGTATTTCAGAACACGTGTACCGAGTCGATGCCGGTCACGTGTATGAGCTGTGAGGGTAATGTGTAGCGAGGATGTGATGATAATGAGATGAATGAGCAGAGAATGAGTTATCAGAATGCATGAGAGCATACAGTTGACGATTTTAATTTTTTTTTCATTAGTGACCGTAGAAATAGTTTTAGGCCGTTTATCGCGTTAGGACGCGTTATGGGTAATTTTGTTGGGTTATTAGTTATAGAGCATGTCATTTGGGTGTTGTGTGTTTTATTTTATTTTATAGGAATTTTCCTGATTTTTCTAGATTTTTTTAGGATTTATTACGCGTTAGGTATTATTTTTGACTCGAGACGGAGTCGAGTCAAGTTTTATTTACGAAATTGCCACCCTACCATTTCTTACTCTTCCCCGACACCTCCCCCACCCAAACCCTCGCCACCCCCCTTCCACCGCCGCTGTCGGCGCCGCCCAGCGCCGGCCGG
>JAVDBV010026335.1:990-14321 GCA_032619315.1 Piper longum
CCCCCCCCCCCCCCCCCCCCCCCTTACCTCTGCAAACATTAGCCCCCTTACTGATATTTCGCAAACTCAGAAAGAAAAATCGACAAAAAATATAGTTTGCATTTTTTTCTTTTGCGTTGAATGAAACTTGCTTCTCAACATAATCCATTACAATCACTAGTGAGTGATTAGTAAATTGCTTTATTTCTTCTTAACTTGATCCAAGAAAAGTTGGACGGGATTCTTGATAAGTTCCCAAATTGATTTTCAGTAGTCGTTCTACCGTTAGAGTAACTCTATCTTCAAAATGACTTGGCGCTTGTTGTATTTCTTGATCTTGTAGTCCCTTGTCATGCGCTATTTCTCCTACAAACCATGGTGGTATTGATCCTTCATTTTCACTTGATATGCAATAATGAAATAATTTTGACATGACTGAATCTTCCGGTTCCAAAGTTATGATCTTGTATTTTTTTCTTCCAAGTAAATGACCGGGCTTAGGTCAAGTGTAATTACTTCCTTCTCACAAAAGTTTGTCCCTGACATTTCCCATTGTCCTAATACCATGACGGCATCCTCAATTACCATGTGATCTTTCTTTTCTTGACTTTGCACTTCTTAGAGCAGTGGCATTTCATTATTTTTTTGCTTTGGTTGTCCTGAATGCATTGTTATCTTTAAAGGTACTAATGAAGCTTCTGGTCCTGGTGAAATTACTGGTGCTTATGAAACTTAAACTTTTCTACTTTAGGAGGCTTCGGTGGTGGATAATTAGCTATTGGTTTAATAAAGTCTGGCAAATCAAGTGTAGCAGGATAGACGTGGCTAGACGGTTGTTCTCGAGCTAACTTCAGGACATTTCCCTCCATGAAGAATGCGGCATTCTCAAAGTGCGCTTCTCCAATAGCGAATGGGTTTAATAGCCCCTGGACTCGGATCTGACCTCCTTTACTGGGTGCAGCTTTAATGCATTGGTGCCAAGAAGATGGTACACATCGGTGGTCATGAATCCATGGTTGTCCAAGAAGCATGTGCCACATTGGATCAACTTCTGAAATGTGGAATGTGTGGTAAACTGAAAGGACCAACAGAGATGTGTAAACACACCGTTCCTAATGACTCACATGGTACATGAGACACTGAATTGATTATGGTATCATCTGGCATGAGGTTTTCCTTAGTATAACCCAATTCAAACAATACATGAATAGGAAGAATGTTGATTGATGATCCCCTATCCACAAGTGCATGCTGAACAAGCTTGTTTCAGTGTTCCATGCTAACAAACAATGATCAATTGTGGTTGGGCTCATGGTGACACAAATCGTCGTTGGAGAAAGTAATGATTCAAACTAGCATTGGTAAAGTATCGTCAGCATGTGACCAAGACTCTTTGTTCCTTATTCACTCGAGTTAAAATAGGCAAATGATGTCACAAGTACTCTACATCTGTGATATAATCTTTTATTCCACTTGAGTTTATAAAAAAAACTATCTTCTCCATCTTTAATTACAAATTCTGATAAAGCTTTTTCAACTCGGAACCGAGCAATGGGTGAGAAGTGCAACATGTCAAACATGTGCATTAACTCTAGTATCTTCCTTTAACTTTTTCACAATTTTCATTTGATCAGCTCCCTTTTTTGGTGTGTTAGGAGAAGACATCTTCTTTCTATCTTTTGCTGAACTCAAAGGAGACTCCTCCTTCTTACTTTTATTTCTTTCAGGTTGCTTTTCCTTTTCTAACTTCTCTTCCTTGGGCTCTTTGCCCTTGTTTAGTTCATCTTTTTCTTTTTCTTTGTCTTGCACTTTCAACGATGTGGTCAAATGACTTGCTGTCATAACATTGGCTGTTGGTGCTTTTTGTATTGTGGGAGCTTTATATTTGATTTCCCCTTTGTCAAGTAATTCTTGAATTTTCTCTATTATGTTTTGACATTTAACCGTCAAATGGAAAATTATTTGATGGTATCGGCAGAAATTGTCTTTCTTTTCATCCTTCGATTTTGGTGGATTCTTCGGTGTCCATGGTATAATCTTTCCTTGCTTAACCAAAACATCGAACCACCTTTCGGTATCTCCAACATTGAAGGTGTAGTCCTATATATTCCTCCATCATCGCCGTTCTTAGGACGCTAATTTTTGCCCTTCGTTGTTGTTCCTTTGTTGTTTTTCCTGACCTTGCTCACCGAGTTCAGTGACAACATTGGTTGATGCCTTAGCATTTTTCAAGGGAGCAGAAACCACCCTTCCAAGTTCCTCAAAGATCAAATACCTTTCAAAGAGTTGTTCAAAAGTGTTGCATTGCGTGCTACTTAAGAACCAAGCGACCGGTCCGACATTCATTGCACAAATCTTTACAAGTTCCTTAATGTTAGGGGTCTCTTTCATCTAAGATGTTAGGCTTCTAAACCTCTTCACATATGTACCAAACTACTAACCCGGCTCTCTCTAACACTGCCGTAAGTGTTCTATCTTTACTGGGATTTCTGTTGACTGAAAATGTTCTATGAATTGTTCAACAAACTTATCCTATGAACTAATTGATCCGGAAGGGCAGTTATTGAACCATCTTAAGGCATTACCATTGAGGGATGTAAGAAATTGCTGCAACTTTAACTTCTTATTTATTGCAATTGCTCCACACTCAATCTCAAAGATTGTAATGTGATCTTCAGGATTGCCATCTCCGTTGAACTTCGTGAAGGTTGGATGCTTGTATTTTTCGGGTAAATGTTTTGTGTAAAGTTCATTAGCTAAGGGACAGAGACGCTTTATTGCTTCACTTGGTTCTTTATCCTTATGCACTATCAGCACGACAATCAATGCAACTTGTGCATCCTTGGCGGCTTTCAATTCATCAAAGTGGCCATCTTGAACCGATACAACTGGTGTAATTGGTGCCACTAGAACAGTCGTAGGATAGGTTGCTGGAGGATAACTAACTGTTAGTGGAGCTACTTTGACGGGAATTGATGGTTGAACCATAAAGGTGGCATGATTGGGATGGGCACCATGGTGGTAATCGGTGGTGGAAATGCTATAGAAACCGAAGATTGTGGGATAGCAGGGTTGTACCATGGTTATGGGTATGGAGGCTGGTAGTGAGGTGGCTATGGAAACCATGTTGAATATGGGAGTGGACTATGTTCAGTCCAACTCGCTTGCATAGTGGGATAGTGTTGCATCCAACTTGGCTCGGACAACGAAATTATCAAAGTGGATGCTTGTGACATGGATCCCGAGATATGAGAAAACATGTTATTTACTTGAGGGGTGTTTGACAAATCCAAATTGGCCGGGGCATCACAAAGGTCTTTCTAGTGGCGCCATAAGAATGCTTGTTACGGTTGGTTGGCTGGTTGGTCCATTTTGTCTAAATTTCACCGGTTTGCTGGGTTGGCATCTTCTATTTTGGATGCACTTCCCATTGCGACGGAGGCTCGCCTATGTAAGGCGAGTGCATCATCAAGTGTCAATTTAAGTTGTCTAATTCATTCTCGAAGTTCTTCGTTCGAGTTTGGGTTTTCATATTGTAGGGCGGGTGACTCGCCCACATTTGCAGTGGATTATACTTATATCTCAGGTTGATCTATTGCAAGTGTGTCGGAAGGTACTCCTTCAATAGCACCTTTTTGTCTGCAAAATTCTTTGTCTTGGGGGCTATCTTTTCGTATATACTATCTCTTCAAACTGCACTACTACCTCTCGACGGTCCCCAGTGGAGTGGCCAAAAAATATGTTTGAGCGCAGGATCGTCTGCCTCCGCGGATCGCGTCTTTTCAATCCGGGTTTGAGGGTTTGGTAGGATCAATGAGTCTTGCCGTGCAAAGAGATAGTGTGATAACAAAATAAAAAATGTAACAAGCACCCAAAAAATTTTACCTGGTTCCTTAGGGTTCAACTTGAATCCCTAAGTCAATCCACTCGGAGCTTGGTACTCAAAATCCACTAATTTTTTATTCTTTCACAAATTATAAATTCTAGTAGAATTTTCACCACTTAATCTTTTGACTCCATACATAATTTGCTCCTAATACATAATTTGCTCCTTACAGATTTCAAAATAAATCTTTAACTAAAATTCCGGTTGATCCAGGCTTAATCTATAAATGAACATGTGTGAATAGTACTCACGGACAGTAATCACAGATGTGGTCAGGTGCAAAAGGTTGGCCAGGTAAATAATATCAAAGCAGACATGCGGTAGATAACTACTTATCTGATTTTGCATTACATTCAACAATTAATAGACAAGAACCATATTAAATGGGCAATCGGGTAAGCCAAACCCACAACCCAGTCTCTTCTTTTTCTTCTTCCTTATTTTTTAGCAACGACACCCCCGGCGTGTTCTCTAGTGGCTACCAAGAAATCCTGTAGAACGTCCACGGCAGCAGCTACTTGACTCCTCAAAATGCAGCACCTTCAAACTTCAAGAATTACCAATTTCCGGTTATTTCCTTGACGCGAGCAGTTTTACGCCAGGCTGCAAATGGCACACAGTGCATTAGTTAAAAGCCCGTTTGACTCAAGCTACAATTGGGCTCATTAAGTGGGTGTAAGCTTCAATAGTGGACACAACAGTCATAAGTTGGACAAAATCATTGGGCTAGCCGATAAGCCAAATAGGACTGCAAATCCGTTTTCGGGCTTTCCTCCTTCGACGTACTTCCAGCTTTAATCCATGACAGAATTTGGTAGCACTCTTGTAGCAAAGTAATGGTCTTTTCAGCAACTTCGTTGGACAGCCAAATCCTGGGCAAACATCTCCACAAGATATCGCGTATCCCTTCCCTTCGGTTATGATAGCGATGACCTCATGGCTGAATGGTGATGTCTCTAGCCCGGTACAGCAGCAAGCAAATCAATGCAAACCCCCAACAGTAGCACTTCTCCTCGACACGAAAGAGACTACAGTGGCCAGACTCCAATGTGCTCCGACAGCAAATTTTCGCAATAGCAGAACAGAGCAACAAGGCAAGTCCACCTCTCTTTGCCAAGGATGGATGGCAATAGATAGAACTTCGGCAGCACTTCTTCACAGCAACAATTCCAACTCCGGAAGTGTTCTGAAACAACAGCAAGGATACAACAACTGGTTGGCAAGGCAGCAACTTTCAGTAAATCTTCACGTCAATCCCCTATTTTCTGGTCAATGAACAAAGCAGCGACAGGACTCCTTGGCTTCACGAACTATTCGGCCGGCAGCAATTATCTTCGTGTCTGGTCCTTGATCATGTGGCAGTGACAAGGTTCCAAGCAGCGGTGGGAAGGGACTCTTGAATTTCAAAGTAACAAACCGGTTCGCCTTGGCTCAAAACAGAGTAGTGACAGGCAGAGCAGCAAGACAATTGACGAACTTCGGGCAACAAAGGCGGTAGTAGAGGTAACAAGCTTTTCTTTTTTTCTTCCAATCGATCTCCTATGATGATGTACCTCCAAGCATCAGCAAAATTCCAACTTTAGAGCTCTTCCTTGGCTCGCCTCAAAATAGAGAATTGACATTGAACTCTGTTCTTGTCCTTCTCCTGTGAGACTTGACTTAGGTTTGTAAATTGTTTTACTAGCTTCACTTTGGTTACCACGGTGACACTGGTAATTACCGGCATTGGTTAGAAAATCATCACGAGATCCATCTATCGTTACTGCTTTTTCTTGCTCTATTTTCTTTCAAAGAGAAACAAAAAACTCACCTTTTGGATAGATCGGTTGCAACAAGATGGTGATCGTTAGGCATTGGTGACAACTCCAGCGTCCACAACAACAAAAGCAAGTGAAGGCCCCTCCTCTCAGCAATCTCCGGTTCTCTGTAGTAGCAATGCGGCAATTGAATGGCTCTCCCTTCCGGCTGCAATGAGCAGGCTTCAACTCTAAGGCTCGGCAATAAACATGGATGGGTCTCCTCCGGCACCGTGGAAACGTCTCTTCTCGGTAAGGCTTCATGGCAAAGATGGCAAGGCAAGATGGTGGCTCCAAGGCTTCAAACAGCAAAAGGATGCGAAGGGGCTCTCGTAGTGGCACTAGCAAGGTAGCAACAAAGCAGCAAGTCGGGCTTCAACTTCATGACGGTGCAGTGACGAAGCTTCAAATAGGCGGTTGAGCAGTGCTTCAAGGTGATAAGGCTCCACCTAATGGTGGTGGCTTTGGACTGGAGCAAGGCAGCAAGGCTGATCTTCAAGGGTTTGACTCTTACTCCAAATCTGGTGGCTTAGCAGCAGGGTGGCATTGAGGAGGGGCTATCCAAACAGATCAACTCAAGGCAAGTCTCCAAGCAACAACGACAGGTAGGTGGTGCACTCAGATGAGAGGCAACAACTCTCAATGGCAACGAATGGGGCAAGAGCAGTATGACTCCATGGAGGCTTTGTAAAACCCATAATTCGAGTCAGGGTTTTATTGTTTGAACCGGTCGATTTGACCGTTGTTTTCAGTCGGGTTAATTTCAAAACAGGTGTATCGAGCCGAGGCCGGTCTTGTGTTATGAACCATGAGAGTCATGTGTTATGAACCATGATAGTCATGTGTGCCCAAGTATATGATGATAATGCCACTAAGACAGCAGCAGAATGAGTTATCGAAATACATGAGAATATGCCATATTTATTTTAATTAAATCATAGAATTATTTTAAGGCCGAATAGCGTATTAGGATGCATTACGGGCAATTTTGGTGGGTTATTAGTTTTAGAGCATGTCGTTGATGTGTATCATATTTTATTGGATTTGTTTTCCTACTCTCTCGATTTTTAGAATTATTATGAGTTAGTATTATTTTTTACTCGAGTAAGAGTAGAGTCAAATTTTAAGTATGAAACAACCATTCATTTTTTTCACTGACCATTCGTTTTTCTCACCATGACTTCTATATATTTCACACTTCTGATAACTTCCTTCTTCTTTTTCTTCCTTCCCTCTTCCTGTCAATCCTCACTCGAGCTGGCTACAACCTTGTCGCCATTGTCGTGTGTCTGACAATTAAGTATAGAATTTTATTCAATTTAATTTTTTTAAATTAGTATTTATTAGCAAAACATGCTAGGATTGATTAATTGTTGTGATGAATGCTTGATTATGGTTGAAGTGATGATTTGCACAATTTGATTGATAGTGAATGATTATAAGTGATATAATTAAGTAAAGTAAATCTGAGCATGCTAACTGCCTACAACATAACTTAGAAAAATATAATAAAATTAGTATGAATAGGATAAGTTAGAGTATTTCTACACTGATGATTGTTTGATTGTTAGATAATGATTGCATTGTGTGTGTGATGGTCAAGTTAAGTTGATGCATCATTTAGTTAGCGGGCATTAGCTTCTAGATTTGATGTGTAGATTTTATTGTAGATTTGATGTAGATTTATATTGCACATAGGTGCGTAATCACGCTTGAAGCTTCAACCAGGTCCGTTTAGGACTCGCTCTTAATTTATTATTTCATTCTATTGCATTTTGGTTAAAATAGGAAAGAGGGCGTGCCAAGTGGTGGGTTTATCGTATCCCACTCCACACGGCCCATTTAATCGATCGTATTTCCGAATTAATAAGACTCGAGGTTTAGATCCCTCAAGTATGTTTTCGAAAACAAGATCCACCACAAGTTGCCTTCAAGCCTATTTTATTAAATTCCCTACCTAGGCCTATATATATATATTTGCATTTTCAGTGAGATGTGTGACCAGGGAAATTCGACAATTGCGCTAAGCGATCAGGCGCATGCTAGTCAAAACGGGCTTCAGAACAGGTGGGCGTCCACTCCATTCCTAAGAGATCCTGATAACTCTACCTTTAAGTTCCTCAAACCCGAAAAAGTGTGAAGGTTTATGGGTATTGTTGTGCAGTGCATGTCTAGACTTGTGGCGAAAAAAGGTAATGAAGGCACATGTCTGAGAGTGCTTAGCCTCTGTACTTAGGGCCAAGAGTAATACGGAGGATGTAGAGTGTTGAGATGAAAGAGAAGGATTATACCATGCAAAGAGATAGATGAAATGGCAAAAGAAAGAGAATGCTATGAAAAGCAATGATACGGAAAGGGGACGTTGTCGACCTGAGGGCAACGGCTCCCATTAGTGCCCTTGTGAGAGTTCTTGAAGACGTATATGAGGTTTTTATTCAACAGGAGGGTTAGCTCTCCTGTGCTAATTTGATATTAGTTATTTTTTGGATCAGTAACAAATGTTACTGATAGCTTTCTATTATTTATGTAGATGATAATCTCGAGGACTGATCACTGTCAGGATTGTGAAGGAGTAGTAAAGTCATTGCACGCATGTACCTGCCATCACATAATGAATGGAAATGATGATTTATATGTTGTGTGAATGATGAGATTGTTTTAGATTACTCTGTGAAATGCTATGAATGTTTAGCCTATGAAACGAAACTAGAATGAAAGTCAAATAAAAATGCCATGTTTTGAAATTATATCGATATAAATATTTATTATTGCCAAGGATAGATTGGCCCTATTGAACTTTTATGGATTGGGTTTTTGATTATTATTGTTATAAATATATATTTTTTATTGTTTATAGGGTGGCTCCTATTACACTTTTAGGGGAGACTCTGTCCGTTTCGTTTTCAAAATCAAATATATCTTTTGAACTTTTCATTTGTTTGTTTTCTTCGTATACTTGTTTGTATATCATAGCAGGCATGTAGGACAATGTTAGAACATAAGCATCTTATCCATGCTTTGCATTTGTATCTTAGGGTAGATCCGGGTCGGCTTAACCGAATCAAGTAGATTAGCAAACGGTTCGATCGTCGGTGACATTTTCGGACCGGTTTAAGGGTGAACCGGAACGGGGTGTTACAAGCTCCTTGGTGGCAGCAATGTGATGTGTGGCAACAACTCTTTACTTCAGACTCCTTTAGCAAGTTCTCGGACACTTCGCAACTTTGATATTGGCTTCAACTCCGGTGGCAACTCCTCTTAGAAGTAGCACGTTGGTGAAACAACAAGGATGGATTTCCTTCTATGATGACTCAGTAGCAGATGGCAGGGGGATCAGGGCAGTGAAGTGGAGGGCGTTTGCAACTCCGGTGACTCTACAAGAAAGTGTAGGGGGGCTTCACGAATTGGTGACAAGATTTCGGCAATGGCAAGCAGAGGTCTATGAACTTTTTCTTCTCCGTGTCAACCTACTAGTTCCAAAATTTTCTCCCCCATTTTCCAACACTTCTGGCTTGGCCATTTATAGAGTTCTGAGTCTTTTCTGTTCCATAATTACAGGCGAGGAATCATAGGCTACTTTACTTTTTTCATGAATCTTCTCTTGTAATATTGGAACCACCGAGACTTTTTTTTCTAACTTTTTTTCACAAATCTTTTCTTGTAATATTGGAAGCACCGAGACTTTTTCTTTGAGGTGCTGAAGTCATCCACATGGATAAGCATAAATTTCAAAAATTATCCACGTAACTCGGATATGTACAAATTTGTGCAAACATACTTTTAATATTTATATGCAACTACGTTTTATGCTAAATTTAAAAATATTCATTATTTTTATTCATTAAATAAATAGTAAAAATTTTAATATATGTATAATTATAAAATTCAAACTAAATTTGATATTTAATGTACACATTATTATTATTTATTATTATTATTATTAGGAAATCATTGAAACATATATAATTTAATAATTATACTATTCAAATTAAATTTATTATTTAATATACAATTTTAATTTTGATTTTACAAAATTTATTTAGTTAATTAATTAATTAATTTTTATATATTGTTATACATTATTACGAAAAAAACTTAGAGTATAATTTTATATGAATTTAAAAGTTAAAAATAAATTTCATATAATTATTAAAATTTTTACTTATTAGTGTAACACCCTAATTTGGTTTACCCACAAACCGGATCGAAAATGCTACTAGTGACCAAATCATTCACTAATCTACTTACTTTAGTCAAGCTCTCTCAAGCCAACCTGGATTTACCTTTGGCGTCTTAAGATGGTGACGCAACACATTAAATGTATAGATGAGATTTTTAAGTTCTAACGTTGTTCTAGATGCATGATGTGATATACAAGTCATATTCAAAACATGACAAACTCCTTAAAAGTTCGAAAAATAACAAATTTTAAAACAAAAGGGATAGAATCTCCCCTAACAGTGTAATAGAAACTACCCTGTCAACAATATATTATATATATAACGATAAAAGAGTAAATCAATACACGAACATTGTATTTTCACCTAACATTCACATCATAATCATTTATGTCTTGTTGTGTCCGGTCTTAGCTCACTCAAGATGGTGATACAACACATTAAATGTATAGTTGGGGTTTTTAGGTTTTGAGTGTTGTCAGGACCACAAAAGAGCAACAATATAACTTTCACACATATACCTACCATATGGAATAAATTACAATGTGAAATGATGAACTGTTATGCATTTTTATTGTGAATAAATGATATGATGTATAACTGCAGAAATGTTTCAAGCTCGCTCAAGCCAACGTGGATTTACCTTTGGCGTCTCAAGATAGTGATGCAACACATTAAATGTATAGATGGGATTTTTTGGTTCTATTGTTGTTCTAGATGCATGATATGCAATTCATATTATAAGACAAACTCCTTAAAAGTTCAAAAAATAACAATTTTTAAAATAAAATGAATAAAATCTCCCATAAAAATGCAATAGCAACTACCCTGTCAATAATAAATATTATATATATAACGATAAAAGTGTAAATCAATACCAGAACATTGTATTTTCACTTAGCATTCACATCATAATCATTTTTGTCTTGTTGTGTCAGGTCTTAGCTCTTCCTATTCAATTCAATTCACAACAATATTCACATGCATATCATTTCATGGTTTTCTCATAACATTCCTACAATTAGATATCATATCATTCATTCACAATAAAAATGCATACTAGTTCATCATTTCACATTGTCATTTATTCCATATGGTAGGTACATGCATGGAAGTTATATTGCTGCTCTTTTGTGGTACTGACAACACTCAACCATTCAGGTTCTCACCTATATATATAATATGAAAACGTCAATAATGAGTGTTACTAGTCTAGATATAACTAATAGTCAAATTGGCATATGAGAGATGACTCTACTGTTAAATAAATCATCATATACTTCTTCATTAGAATCACTATTAAGGGCACTAATAATGAGTTGTCATCCTTGCTTGACAGCGTCCAATTCTGACTCATCAGATGCTTTGGCATTTTCAAACTATCCCACGCTCGAAAAAATCAATTATCCTAAGGCCCTCTACATCCTCCATATAACTTCTGGCCCTGAGCATTGAGGTCAAGTACTCTCAGGTAGGTACCTTCAGTTCCCTTTGAATCCACAATTCTAGACATGCGCTGCATTGCAGTAGTCGTAATCCTCCACACTTTTCTGTGTTTGAGGAATTCAAAATGTGGAGTTGTCACGATCCCTTGAGAATAAAATGGTTCGCTGACCAACCCAGATCCCGCTTTGATTGGCACGTGCTACTACTTGCAGTGCACGCGAGTTGTGTTTCTTCTTGTCTCACATCTCATTAGAAAAGTCAAAAAAACTATATATATATATACATAGGTATATGTAGGGATTATAATATAGTAGGCTGGAAGACATCGGGATCTGAATCTGAGTTTTCTAAAATAAATTCGATGGATCTCATCCTCGAAGGTTATTAATTTGGAAATTCATACGACTAAATAGCTCATGTGGAGTGGGATACTACTCGATACAACCGCTTACCTATCAAAACAAATCACGATAGAGTGAGAAGGTCAAACCATAAGCTTCAATTGTGTCAATGTGCCTAGGCAAAAAGCTCCTACTCTGTACCTACATATTAAATCTAAAAGCTACCACCAACTATCTGAATGATGTATTCACACATCCTAAACAATACATTCATATCAAGCATTCACATCCATTCACCTCATGATTTCATAATTTACATTGCATTTAATTAACAATTCATACTTAATTTACTTAATCAATTCACTAGCATTTATTTCATATCATTCAAACCAAGTAAATTCATTTTTATTTACAATAAAAATATTTTACTATGTCAATCAATCAAATCTTAATATGTTGTACTAATAACTAATGTTACTGGCAAATCTCAAATGTTATTGGTCTGAAAAATAACTAATAGAAACTGGCAAATGGGTATTCCATTACCCACGAAAACTTATCAAACTTCAAGAATGCCTCCCACCGGGTCGCAAACATACTTAACAAATGCCGGCTCGCATGCACGGCTCATAATCATAATCATACATACATACAGCGCTTGCGCCCTCACACCTTACATATCACCCGCCACTTTACTCAAATGGCAAAAGGAACAATTAAGTTCGTGCTACATATTCCGGAAATGTGTTGCATTACGGAGTACCATCATACACCCGCACTACCTCATAGTTTGAAGGAGTACTAGCACGGTCCATACATATCTCCGTACCATTCATTCTCTTATTCGTGAAATCCGTAAAACAGTGCGTACTTATATAATAGGCTTAGGGATGAGGCTTGTATAATAAATTTCTAGAGCTAAAGTTCGAAAACCAACAAGGGATCTCATTCTTGTAGTTTTATTAAACTTGCGTATAAAACACGGCTAAATGACCCGACATCGGAGGGATCCGATAAAACTCCGTCGATGTCATCCTACGTATAAAATACGATCAAACTCTACACACAAGGAGTCAAGCAGAGAGGGAGAAAGTCCTACGGACCTGTGGTCCAAGCTCCAAGCGTATCTACACATCTACGATGATCTCAGACTCCGAAGCCTACATCGGAACCCACTCCTAAGTATGCTAAGTAAAAACTAATGTCTCTATATGATGCATGCTCGTGGTGTGTGCTCATATCATCAATACATCCTAATAAAGGAAGTAATGCTAACAAACTTATAATTAAACATTTTGAACACAAACCGAGACATAATAATACTAGATAATAAATAATAAATATACAAGAAACTACACTCATGGATAATTAGATAAATAATAAACACATAATCATGAACATAAATAATACACTAATGACAAAATAATAATATAATTATACTATAAACGTACACAGGCAAACACGAGTAAGTATCATGTATACTCGTGTTAGTAAGCAAATAAATAATCAAATAATTATTAATTAATTAAATAATAATTTAAAAATATAACAAATAAATAGTTAATATTCATTAATCACAAATAATAATAATATTAGTCATACAACACAAGAATACATAATTAATTACAAATAAATAATAACATACACATAACGAATAAATAAATAAATAAATAAACTAATAAATAAATAAATAAATAAAATTTAG
>JAVDBV010026410.1:0-23139 GCA_032619315.1 Piper longum
ATATATATATATATATATATATATATATTGTTGAGAGGATGGTCTCTCTTGCACTTTTAGGGGAAACTGTCAGTTTTGTTTTAAAAACATTTTCTTTGAACTTTTACTTGTTTGGTTTATTTTGCACATGCTTTTATATCATATCATCCATTTAGAACAACTTTAGAACTTAAACATCTCATCCATATATTGTATGTTTTCATCACCATATTGAGACACCGAGATTAGTCTAGACGGGCTTAACTGAATCAAGTAGATAGGCGATCAATTCAGTCACTAGTAGCATTTTCGGTTTGGTTCGCAGGTGAACCAAAATGGGGTGTTAAAATGATAATCTCAATATTCAACAGTAATTATTTATAAAATAAGAATCTATCTCAAATATTGGCCACAACATCTGGTAATAAATAAAACAAATTAAAAGTCGTGCCCAACGAAGCGATAATTTGATCAAACTTAATTCAGTTCTTGCTTCAAAGACAAATCAAGTAACTAAGATCATTCTTTTATTTGGCTTATCTTGTCTTAAATCTTGATTTTGTGTGTTAAGTATAATATTTTATATAGATTTTATTTACCTAAAATATAATCAAATAATAAATAAATTATGTCATAATGACAACCTTACATGTTATTATAATGGTTATAACACTTACATGTTACTTAATGTAAAACCGGGCCGTTTACCCAAGGGTTTTTTAGTCAGTTCGGTCATTACCCGAATCAAGTTAGTGGCGTTAGGGGTGCTAAACGAGCGAGCGAGCCGAGCTCGACTTGTGTTCAAGCTCGGCTCGAATAGTTCGAAGTTTGTTTGAACTTAACTCGAGATCAAACGAGTTTTGAACATACATGTTTAAACTCGACTCGAATATACTTAAATTGTTTGATTTTTTCGAGCTCGAACCCAACTCTGAGCTCGAAACCGGTTCGAATAAAATACAAACTCAATTAAAAACATGCAGTTGGCATAATTTGAACCCACAACCTTCTTCAAAAGTTAAGGACTTGATACCTACCATCTCAACTATCTCACTTATTTGCAAGTTTATTGTAGACAAATAAATATAACTAGTTATAATTAAACTTATTAATATATTATATATATAATATAACAATTTTATTATTATATTATTTTATCGAGTCGAGCTACGAGTCGAGTTCGAGTCGAGCTACGAGTTGAGTTCAAGTCGAGCTACGAGTCGATTTCGAGTCGAATTCGAGTTATAACCGAGTTGAGTCGAGTCGAACACCGCCTTGCTCAAGCTCGGCTCGTAGGATTCGAGTTCGAGTAGAGTTCGAGTAGAGTTCGAATTCGAGCATTTAAATATCGAGTTTCGAGTCGAGTCGAACTGAGCCGAATGCCAAATGCTCGCGAGCTGACTCGCTCAATTAGCAGCCCTAAGTGGGGTCTAGCCTTCTTGCCTTCATTTGAGTATGGTATGGTATGTGTTTGTTGGGCCCTACACTCTTTTGGTGTTAGCACCCCCCACCCCCCATTTGACGCTATATGCTCGGTCTTTTTATTTTATTTTTTGGTCCAATTGAGTCGAGTCTAGTTAGATTTAGGGCCGAATCCTTCACGAGTGTAGTACATGTTTGTCATGTGTTTGAACCACCTATCAATCAATCCTATTCTCTGCGATACCTGCAATGCAATTCTCGAGGTAGACCCAGCCGCCTTAAGGTGAAAACCCTAAGTCATGTAGCTTCTTCTTAGCACTAAGGCACTATCCCAACACCCTTGCATTAGCCTGGCTAGGATTAGAGTATAAGGTATTGGCACAAAGGTGTTGGCACATCGCTCTTGTGCCCAAAATTTGAAACTCCCTTTTTTTCCCTTGGCGCAAAGACACTGCACTAGCGCCCTTATGCCCTAGAGTTGCCCAAACTTGCTAGCGGTTTGGTTCCACAAGTTGTGTGCTAGGGTTTTTTGCCTGTATATGGTTTGATTTACAAAGGGCAGTGCAAAGGCACTGAGGGGTGCCCTTGAAGTGGAAGTTTTTCCTATATACTAAATGTGACTTTCCAATAGTTGCATTTTTTAGTGTCACTTTTTTATTCAGTGAAACAGTGCATCTAATGGGAGTTGCACCAAACAGAATTTTATTAGGAGTCATACCACTTGGCAATTAGGTACAATATTAGTCCTAATAAATTCTCCTTATAAAATGGTATTTTTTTTAGAAAGGATGCTCTGATGGAAAGGATGCATTCTTTGGTTTTTAATAATTTTTGAAAAAATGTTATATTTAAAAGGTTGCACTATTTTTTATTTCCTCCAAAATTATTCTATAATTTTTTTTATTCTAAGAATCACATTTAAATTTATTACAATATACTAAATGTGTCTTGATACCTTCTCACGTTCAATTTTTTTGCACTTTTTAACATTTATTTTTTTTACCCCTTGACGTTTATGTTATATAACTCTTGTCATTTTCTTTTGGCACTATGCGAAACTAATTTTTGAGATATTTTAATAACCAAACGGCTAATTGCAATAGATGGCGACAAGATTATTGAAAAAAAAGTCAAATTAAATGCATGTAATCAATCTAAACATTTTGACAATGTTTTATTAGAAAAGTATATAATTTGATTGTAATGTTGTATAGAATAGAAAGATGATTTTTTAATGTTATTTTTTAATAAATTTTAGAAGCTGTAAGTTGCTCACGCGGTAAAGGTGGATGAACTCATCTTAGAACAAATAGTGAAGGAGAAAATTTTGATGGAATAAATTATTTGTAAATGGAGTATATATATGTTACACATTATATTTTTACTTTTTTAAGAATAGAGATTTTATTGAGGTAGCTTACTAAAGAGGTGAAAATAGTTTTCTTTTTTTATATAACGTATCATTTATTATATATTAATATAAATATTTTCATCATTGTAATAGTGTTAAATTTTATTTGGATATTTTTTATACTATTTAATTATATTATATTATTAAAAAAATATTCAAATAGCATTTAAGCGTAGCCTCTGCATCACACAGGTCACTACCTAGTTTCTATAAAAAGTCTCCTTCTCCCTTCATTTTCACCCATTTGCCTTATCTTCCTTCGACTATTTCCTTCCTCCTTGACTTACTTGTTTTCATTTGTATGACATTTTTTCCATGTGTGTGTATATATATATGTGTGTGTGTGTGTGTGTGTGTGTGTGTGTGTGTGTGTGTGTGTGTGTGTTAAGAGTTAGTAGGCTTTGGACTTCTCATTTGCATGTGTATAAAAATAGCTACGTATTTTTTTAGTGTTATGGTATTGTTTACCTGCAGCATTGTTTTAGTGTAAAATTCATATCACGTGTTGTAGGTGGTCATTTTGCGTGGTATTGATCTTGTTACACTCATGGGAGATATATCAACAACTTTAATGTAGATCACTTTGTCTGTTATGGTGTGTATAGGCATGTAAGCCAAACTTGGCTAAAAATGGCAACTTTCATGGTCTATGTGACTTGGCCATCTTTTTCTCCAATTTTTACACCCTTATGTAGGCTTCTAATGATGTCCATATTTTTCATGCTCCTTGATCTATGTATGAGATTCCTTTAAAAAAAATTATCACACTAAAAAGTCACTTAAATACATGAGAAAAACCCCTAATTACATGGTGAGTTCGTTGTGATATATGTTTGTTTTATCATACTCTGAAATTGTGCTTCATTGTGAGTTAACTAAAAGTGGTTAATTAAATCTGTACAAATTATGATTGGACTCCCTAATTTTTTACTAAAAACTTGTATGTTTTGGCACTAATTATAAATCATTTAGGTGGTTAGCTTAATAGGTTTCTAGAGAGTGTAGGAATGCAGGTTGAAACCCTAGTTCCCTAGCTCTAGATATAAAATCTAAAATCCTAGTCAAATGATGAAGAAATTGTATTCAATTTATCTCACGCATTAGGTTGTGTCCTAGAAACATCACATTAAAATTTGAGAGCTTTTGGCCTTGTAGATCATATGTTAGGATATTCCTAAGCACTATAGGTCTACCCAACTCCAGAAATAGCCTAGATAACACCTTCCACTCCCCAACCCAATCAAGCTGAAATCTTTGAATTTTGGACCTAACCTTTTGTAAAACTCACGATTCAAGTTAGGGTTTTATATTCAGAATCGGTCAGTTCGACCGTTATTTTTGAATCGAGTATGTTTCAGAACTCGTGTATTGAGCTGATGTCAGTCGCGTGTATGAGCTATGAGGGGTCATGTGTACCCAAGTATACGATAATAACATCATGTATACAACAGAAAAGAATGAGTTATCATAATATATGAGAGTATGCAGTACAGTTTTTATTATTATGCAGTTTGATCGTAAAAATAGTTTTAGACCGTTTACCGCGTTAGGATGTGTTACGGGTAGTTTGGGTGGGTTGATAGTTATAGAACATGTTATTTTGATCTTTTGACGTTTATTTTATTTTATGGAAATTTTCCCTATTTTTTGGATTTTTTTTAGAATTTATTACGAGTCGATAATTATTTTGACTCAACTCAGAATCGAGTCAAGTTTTATTTACAAGTTTGCCATTGAGTTATATTTTCACCCCAACGCTTGCTCCCATTTGCAAACCCTAGCCGCCCTAGCATGAACCGCCGCTATCGGTGGCGCCCACCGCCGGCCGGCCGCCAACCGACGCCGCCTAGCCCCGGTGCAACATCACCGTGCCGTCCTGACCAGGCCCAGTCACAGTCCAGCCGTCACGACACAGGATCGCTGCGCCTAGCGCAGAGCTCGTGTTGGGTCGCATCACCGATCCCGCCGCCGATGAACGTCGTCGTCGCCGTCCAGTGGCCGCCTCGACGTCACCGACCACCCAGCTTCCTTCCCCAACCAGATCGGAGGCCGTCGCTGCCTTGGCCAGCCGGATCTAGCCACCCATAGCCGCCGCCTGTGTTAGCCATTTTCCTGCAAGCCGCCACCTCCGTCGGCCACGTCGACGCCACAGATGCGTCGGGCTTGCCGAGCTGGTTCTGATGGTACCCAATACGACCACTATCCGGCCAGTAGATATCACCGGCGCCGGAAAATCGTCGGAAAGTAGCCATAAAACCACTAAACATGCCGGAAAACCGCTGGAACTTGCCAGAACACCAGATTGATGGAATTTGCCGGATCTTTCGCGGAGTTCATTGAGTCGAACCCGATTGAACTTCGGACACCGTCGAATGCCGAATTTGACGTTCGAGATGCACGTACGCCGAAACCCTAGCTGTCGCCGATTGTCGACGACGCGAGGTATAATTACCTCTAATTTGATTAGTTATAGTTGATGATTGTTAGCACAACATGTTAGGATTTATTGATTGATGAAATTAAGGTATAATTATTGATGAGATAATAAGTGGCATGGTTGGATCAATTGTGAATGAAGTGATAAGTTGCATGAGGTAATTAATAGCATATGAAAGTTAAGTGACTAATGAGGTAGTTTGATCATGATAATTGACCATGATGTAATTTAGAAAAACACAGTAAAATTGGTATGAATAGGATGACTTGGAATTATATACACAGATGATTGTTGATTTTCTTAGTAGACGATGATTGCATTGTGTGTGATAATTAGAATGAGTTGATACATCATTTATTAGCGGGCGTTAGCTTTTAGATTTGATGTGTATGTACAGAGTATAAGCTCACCGCCTAGGCGCGATGATACGCTTGAAGCTTCTACCAGGTCCATTTAGGACTCATCTCTGTTTTAAACTCTTTCTATTGTATGTTTGATTTATGACTTGCAGGACGGGTTAAGTGGTGTTTTATCGGATCCCACTTATCTCAGATCATTTAGCCGAACTGTTATTCGGATTAATAACCCTTGAGGATGAGATCCCTCAAGAATAATTTCGAAAACAAGATCCACAGCAAGTTGCCTTCGGGCCTATTTTTAAAATCCCTTCCCAAGCCTATACATATCTTTATCGAGTTTTCAGTGAGACGAGAGATGGAGAAATCGACTGCACGTACCATGCAGAGGATGTCGTGGCAGTCAAAGTGGGCTCTGGATTAGTACCAACGGACTGTTCCATTCCTGAGGGATCCTGACAACTCCGTGTTTGAGTTCCTCACACCCGGAGAATGTGGAGGTTTACAGGTACTATTTAGTACAACGCATGTCATGACTTGTGGTTCAAAGGGTACTGAAGGCGACTGCTTGAGAGTACTCGGTCTTCGTGCTCATGGTCAGGAGAAATATGGAGGTAAGGAGAGGGCTTAGGATTTGAGACCAGAAAATGAAGTAAGAAAGTGCCGAGAAAGGCAACAGTAGCAGCAGTTCAGTCAGTTCGGGACACTACCGGGTCTGCAGCCCAGTGGCTCCTCTGTAGATGCCCTTGAGAGAGTTCACGAGGAGTATATAGATTTTTATTTCATATGAGAGTTTGGTCTCATAGCCAGTTTGTTATTAGTTATATTCTGGACCAATAATGCTCGTTACTGACAGTTTTCGTACTATATGTAGGTGACGAGAACCAAATGGATGTGCCAGCTGGATGGAGGAGCAATGAGGTCTTCTACACACACACATTTATTTGGTGAATGATTGTTTAATATTTCGTTTATGAATTTATTGTTTTAGTACTGATATAAGGAAATGAAAAGAATGACGATGTGAATGAAAAGCATGACGATGTGATGACATGATTAAATGCTATGGCATGATATGACGAGAAATATGAATAGATGACACAGGTGGGCTGAGACCCAAGCTTCAGAGTGAGTTATCGTAGTTCAGAGTGTGAATGTAGTTACTATGTTGACAGGGTAGCCCCTAATTACATTTTTAGGGGAGATTCTCTCCGTTTTAGTTTGGAATTTTTATTTATTTTATTGAAATTGTTGATTTTGTATGAATTGATTGCTAAGTCATCCATGTAGTATCTTGCTAGGTTTTTATGCATTCATGCATGTATGATAAGTCGTATCTTCATCTTAAGACACTAAGATTGGATCCGTACGACTTGAGTTCGGGTTAGCCGACCTAACCAGGGCCCATAACATGTCGGTTTGGTTCATGAGCGTGAACCGGATTTGGGGTGTTACACCTTTACTGGGCTCAAGCCCATGGTAAAGGCTAACAATTCCCATTAACCCAAGCCCATTTGGAGCCTCCAAGCCCATGAATAACACTTAGCAAAACTAGTATGTGGCCTAAGAATACTTTTTCTAGCACCTTAGCTTGAACTTATTGGGTATTGTTTACCATCTTGGCCTATGGGCCAGCACTTGAAATATTGGGTATTGTTTACCATCTTGGCCTATGGGCCAGCACTTGGTAAATTTTCCACTTCATTATTAGAGTGTCAGGGCCCACTGGTCTAAATTGTTGCCCATTTGGATAGCACTTAGCCAGTCCGAATATTTCATTAAGTCCGTTCAATTAAACCCAAATATTGGACTTTTTCAACTAAGTGAACATAAACCATAATGAAGTAACCTAATGAAATTTGATACTCAATTAAGTAGGTAATTAAGTTAATTAAGTGTCATGTATGTGTGTGCATGTGTTGTGGCTTTGCTTTGATATGTGTGCCAATGTGATCCGAGTCTAATTCAAGTTCCAACTCTATGCTAGAATAAGCGGGATGAACTCGTCAATCTAGGACACAAAGCTCTACTCATCTGGGTCCATAAAACTCTCCCTTTGCTTCATATCTTCTTGACTCCCTGAGTGTCGAGTTTAATCGTATTTTAGACATAGGACAACATTAGCATCATTTTATTGGATTCTTTCGATGTCAAGCAATTTAGTTGTGCTTTTCGTATGTTTAACAAAACTTTAAGGATGAGATCCTTTGATGATTTTCGAAAGACAAGATCTAGAATTTATATTATTCAAGTCTCTACTCAAGCCTAACAAGTATGAGGGTGTACGGTTTTACAAAAATGAGAGATATGTTCAATTATTATGAATTGCACTTACACTCTTTCAAACCTTGAGGTAGTGTGATGTATGAGGAACTGCATAATACAATACATTTTCAAAATTTGTAATACTAACTTTACCTCTCCTTTGCCACCTAAGTTTTGTGGCAGGTGTAATATGAAGGATGTGAGGGTGTATGCTTCTTATACGAATATGATTTTTGTTGTGCAGGTATGTCGACCCTTTTTAAATAAGTTATCTATGTACATAGCCTTGGGATGCTTTCTGAAGTTTTCTAAGTTCTCGTGGGTAATGGAATACTCATCTGTTAACATTGCTTTTACCGATAGTTATTTGTAATCAACTTGTAATTAGTGATGTTTTCCCTACGTATGTAGTTGAGGTCCCTTGGCATTGGCTGGCCAAGGCACACTCATTGGAGGCTCAATGACGGTGGTGCATCAGAGGGGGCATATTGTTGTGTTTATCTATTGAACTCCATTTGGTGGGTGAGTGTATTTGTGGGCATGAGCCTTAAAACTATTATGAACCTTGTATGTTGGATTGGGTTATATTATGATGTTTTCCCATATATATTTAATGTATTATCACTATTATAATATTTTTGGAGCAGATAAATTTTAGGGTAAAGGCTAACAGTTGTCTACAGGGTGTACAAGCCATATAGTCGTTAAACATGACAAGTAGTGAATCCATATATATAAAACTTATTTAGTTACACCTGTATGTATAGAAAAACGTGGGTTGGAGTGGCACACAATATCTCAGGTTTTCTTTGAAAATAACTATTTTTTAGATTGTAGAGAGTGGCATGTGTTTTTGTAAGTAAACGTTGATCTGATCCAAATTGGATTTTTCATGGAACTGTTCCGAATTGATAGATTGTTAATTTGGGTCAAGCCAATTAAGGGTCTTCTTTAAATAATTTAGCACAGCCTGACTTAGGTTTGGATGGTATGGTTAGATAAAATAATTGGAGGATGTGAAATAGTAAATAAAATTAATTAATACAAAATTTAATTAGAAATATATATATATATAATTGGAGGATGTGAAATAGTAAATAAAATTAATTAATACTAAATTTAATTAGAAATATATATATATATATATATATATATATATAATTAACACATTATAACTAAATAAAATTTTTGCATAAAAAATAAAATATTTAATTTAATTTAATTTCCTACCATAAGTTTAATTTTTAACCTATATGTGAAAAATAATTAAAAAATTTGTCTACAGGTTAAAAAATCGACCTTGGCAAAAATTAAATAAACAAACCATTTATTTCATTTAATTATTATATATTTTATAGTACATTTATTTCATTTTAATACATTTATTTTATTTTATATAGTAATTAATTTAATATTAATTAATTTTATTTTCTAACGAGACATTTCAACGTTTTGAGTTGTCCATGTTTGTATTATAGTATTAGTTTTGCAAGGAGCTATTTGGAAGGACGAGGGCTAAGTAATGAATTACTTAGTCGACGGGCTAATGGACTTATTGTAGAGGTCAAATAAAATTTATTCTATTATTTATTATTATGACTATTAATACTTGAAAATGCAATGGTTTCTTATATGAAAATGTTTAAATATTACAACTGTATTATGATTTTTTATTTCCTTTCAAGCATTGAGAATATTATCAATTTAAGCAAAAGTATCCTCAACTTCTATTTAGGGACTAAACGTAGTATTTAGCTAATATTCAGTTAGTTTAAAGAATTCGTATTAATATAATTATGAATTTTCTATCCAGTATGCTCATTCCCAGTGACGAAGGCTCACACTCTTGTGCTCAAGGCTAGGAATCCAGATACACATACAAACCTACATTTTTGCAATGCTAGGATATATGAGACAAATGGTCTATGTAGATTTGTGAGCTATAATTAATGTTTTTCTAAAGCAGATGCAACTAATGGTGGCCAAGAACATTTCGAAATCCCAGCATTTTCGGATTAAAAAAGCTAGAGGAATGCATTCAAGAAACCTACTAAACGCAAAAGCCGGAGGAACTTGGCAGTGATTCTTACCATTTTACAAAGAAAGGGACGAGCAAAATGTAAATGCTTAACAAGGCCATAACATTAGGTGCAGGTGAACAAATTACCAATGCCTAAACTGAACTACTTAAAACAAGCTGAACAACGAGCATATACACATTGCTTAGATCTTGTCTTAAGCATACATAATAGGTTGTTATAGGAGAAAGTAAACAGTGATATCACCTGCATGCATCTTCCCCCACATCATTAGCACATTGTGAACATCTACCATTTTCAGGCAACGATTTCGTGTATCTTGCTTACTTCAACGTGGGTATATATTTTGTAACTTCAAGACCTTGAAGGAAGTTGTAAATGACTGATGCTTCCCCTGCCTGATGTGAATAACAAGGCATCCCAAGGGCAGAAAAGAGCTATTGTTCATATATGCTAGCTGCAGTCTACTGCTGGCTGATGCATGAATAACTACTTCTTTCCCAAAGTCAGTGATCCTGTATGATTGCATCAAAGGGAAGAATGACCATTGCTTAGGAAAATATAATAAAATGTAAAATAATCCAAAAAAATGAGAGAGCATAAGCAAATAATTATTATCTGTGTCCCATAGATTGCGGAAAGGCATCATAGATTGCTTGTTTTCACATTAAAATGACAGATAACTCATAACCTAATACCATAAGAAAGTACCACCTAATACAGGATATACTTCCTGCCATTCCCCTCCCAAAATAAAAATAAAAAAGGGGAAAGAAACCATGAAAATAATTTTAATTTAGAAGAAGGTAAATCAAAATAACATCTCACCATTAAATATCTGTTCCACTGAACATACTGCAACTAGCTCGCAAAAATCCTTGGTGGCATCTGCACGTGTATCAAAGATGAAATGGTTTGAACACAAAAAATATGAGCATACCATAGATGGTATGAAGTGAAACTTTGGAACTGACCATGATTCATTGTTAGAGAGGGAACTTGCTCTTCCACATATCCAACAACTTTTGAGGGGATGCCAATAGCCATGCTTCAAATTCCATATAAAAGTTTGTCAATGCATAGGGAAGGTGATGCAGTACAATATATAGAAGTTACTTATGGAGGAAGAATATTACTTTTTAGGGATTGTTTTGTTGTAGTCTTATTCTATATTTACACATCATTATATTAGGAATTTCTCCAATAAGAGTCACGTCCTATATTAAAAGTTTAACTTAATTATAAATTTTATTGTATTTTCGGAATAGATATTAGGATTAACCTAGAGATGATAAATTTAGATCTTTTAGCAGTTTTGCCTAAAAGTATTGGCTTCTCCAAACATAATAAGAAGTTTTGACATACATGAAAAGAAGATTGGCCCAGAGCCTTATTCTTATTGTTATTTCGTAGGAGTAAATGTTACTTTAATCATGCCCAACTTCTATGTTTCCATCAGAAGCCACTGGTGTATTATGTTAGAGCACCCATAAGTTACCATTGTTAGCTATGGAAATATCAGTTTCAACTTCCACAAATGAATGTAACTTTTAAAGAAAAGATGGAGGGCAATTTGTCTTCAAAATAACCACCGTACAAAATTTACAACCATAGTGCAACACTTGGAGAAAAGGACACTGTTATCAACTTTTTTTCTATTTTTTATTACCATGATTTATAGGACATCTTCCATTCCTCTCAAGTAGTTTTTACGGCAAGTTGCCTGTTAACTAATGGTCCATTCGATTCACATGAAAGAAATGTAAAATTTATAAAAATTTTAAATGGCAAACCTACCAAAAGTAGCATATATCTAATGTATTCTATATAAATGTAGTATAGGTTCTATGTATTTTGTGTACAAAATATTCATGATACCTTCCAACTAGTTCTACCTGTGAAAAAAAGTTCCTACTTTTTCTTTCTCAAAAATAATAAAAAGTAGATTTGTTTTTTACATGAGATACCCACTTGGAGATAATCGTGATTATTTTGTAGCAAAATATATTCTTCTTTACATAGAATACATGGAATATATATCACTTTTAGTAAGGTTGACCATTTAAAAATTTCCTAGATTTTACCATTCTTTCATGTCAATCAAACAGATAGTTGCTTGCAAAGGGCTATACAAGCCTCTGGTGGAGATTATTGAATAGAGCAACAATTTTTCCCCAATTTTCTATCTTCTCCCTCTCAAATCATGTCAGACACCTAATTTCTCCCCTCCACAGTCTTCACCACTCTTCATCCCTTTCACTACTAAATCTAAACCAATTTGGTGGCAAGCCAAGTTTTTTGTAATTTTTCTAGTGTTTCTCATCCCCAATGCTCCAATAGGCTGCCAAGCCTCAAACTATGCACACTGTCACCTTTGTTTCTGCTCTCTCTTCCTTTCATACCAATATCAACAGGAGATTCCTATCACATTCTAATAAACCAAACAACTATCTCACTCATCCTTGTAGCCAGAAAATAGCAGTGTTCATAATCAGTAATGTAAAGCATGTAATCTACGGAAGCCATTTTGCAACTTTTACTCTTTTCAAGATTAGAGTCATTGCCCACAGCAATAGTCACGCGGTACAAAGAGTTAATAGAAAGAAGAAATGTACTGCCTCCGAACAATATACCTGTGAGGAGGAATATCTTTCAGCACTAGAGAGCCAGCAGCAACCATAGCTCCTTCACCTACTCTGATATTGCCAAGAATAGTAGCCGAAGCTCCAACTAACGCCCCATGACCTATTTTTGGGTGACGATCTCCAATTTCTTTTCCACTTCCACCTAACGTCACGCCCTGTTGAGATTGGAAAAAACCACGAAAAATGTCATACATGTACTTCCAATATTCTAGTTAGAGGTTGGAAAAAAGAATGTGTATGATACTAGTTTTTGGAAGAGGACCGAAAGGCCTAATTGGCATCTGCAAAGAGCAACAAGGCCACAGAATTTATTATCATGGCTTGGTTTTACTAAAACCAGAGATAATATTTTGATAGTTGCAAAAATATTCTAGCTACCACAACACAATACAGCTAATCAAACCCACGCTTTTACTTTAAAATCTCTAAATTTCAAAAAAATAGTAAACAGCTGTTTGACATTATTCGTTTAGGCGTAAAGTTGAGGCAGCATTTGCTAGGTCTTCTCAAAAAAGCATCCAAGACTTTCAAGTTTCAACTACATAGAAAGCCTTTCTGTGGGGATTTTTCGTTTTATTTTCAAAGAGGTCTCTTAATAAGTGTAAAGCCAAAAAAGTGGTTAAACCAGAAGCCAAAAGACTTGCAACAAGCAAGCTGATTGGTTATTCTCAAAAAGTGATCTTAAAGAAAGTGAGTCCCATAACAAGAAGGCTGGACGCTAGAGTCTGGTAGGGAACAAATATATCAAGCAATTGTCTATACAGAAGATGAACATAAAATCAGGATATTACATGCTATACAATGCTTAATAAAGCAGGCACTGGAAAATGATTGAAAAATACTGTACCTTGGATACTCACCTGCATTAATGAAACCCAATTCCCTACTACAGCAGTCTCACCAATGACTAATCCAGTTCCATGATCCAATAACACCCCATCACCAATTTTTGCAGCTGAAAGAGACGACAATAACCTCATTGACTCCTTGTGACAGGGATTGAGAACATACTGCATCTATATTAATGATATACATGGAAGGTAATAATACACATCACATCATTTTTAGCTAATGCAATATGGTGAAGAAAATACCACCATCTGCAACTACTAGTACATGCAGGTCAGGGAACAACATAAAAACAAACATCAGAGACTAAACAATCTCATAGACTGCATCCTTGTCCCCTTGAGTTAGCTAAAATGGTTTGGACCACCACCTCCACCAAGGAAAAACCGTAGTCAATTCCCAACTAATCCAATTCCAAAATTTAACTCGTCAACATACTAATGTTCTCCTGTTTCCCATGAAAAATAAAATTGCCTTCATCACTTCTTTAATGATTGGAAAGATCTCACAGAGGACTCAGATTTTTCGCAACAAGTCCTCATCATTGGTGTCAGCAAGGCATGATTATCAGGATTCAGGACAAAATCCGATCACAACTCCAGCCAATGGCAGCAATATATAGTGTGCTGCTCTCCTTCCATGCACTGCTAACTATCATTTATATTTTCAAATTTAAATTCTAGATATTGTGGCCACAGGTAAATTAGATTCACGACAAGCCACATGAGCAACTTGCATTTTTTTCTGTAACAAACTACAGCACTGCTGACTTTCCATCATTATTTATGCACTTTCTATCTGATAAGAAGCCCATTTTAGCTGACACAGCAACATAGGCTAAATATTCGAGCTCCAGGAGAAAAAAAAAATTGAAAGGAAGTAAAAACAGACCTGGATGTATATCCACAGCAAAAACCTGCATAGAAGTTATTATGAATAATAATGTTTGAAAAAAAACCCATAAACAAGAAGCCGAAAGCAGAACAAAAGGTTTTAAGATTTACCTCACTTATGCGGCTCTGCAATGCCAATGCAAGCACTTTGCGTCCTTTTTTCCACAGCGCATGTGCAACACGATATGATTGCAAAGAATGGTAACCCTACACGTGCATAAGTAATTTACTCTCATTTCATTATCATATCCAATAAACGAAGAATGAGCTCTTAGTGGTTGTCTATTCTTCATTTGAGACCAAAGTAATAAAAAACATGGACACTAGACAAACCTTAAGATACAACAAGGCCCAACTATATTCAAGGCAAGCAGGATCTCTATCTTTATATGCCTGCATACAAAACATTTGCATAAATCAAATGATTGATTTTGGTGGACCCCATAAATGAAGATCTTATAAGCACACAGGAAACCAAAAAGTGGTTATCATGCGCCAGATATCACCTGGAGATCTAATCGAATTGAGCGTTGTATGCTTCTATCCGACATAATAACATCATCAAATATATCCATCAATTGAGTTTCCAATAGAGTGGGATTTTGAAGACGGTTAGCAAGCACAAAGCCCAGTGCCCGTTCCAAACAGCTGTGAGATAGAATGGTAGCATATAGGAAACTGCTTAAAATAGGCTCTTTTTCTGCCTGAATCATTTCCCACACCATCAAAATATTAATGAACTATTACAAACTTAGAGAATCACCAATGCTACAAAAAATGGTATTTTGCCTATCAAAAAATGGAAGAATTACTATATTCTAGCATATAAATAAATAATCTGTTTTCTACCAACTAATTAACAGATTTAAATGAGGCATACAAAAAACATTGCATGCATGAAGGAGCATCAAACAGATATTAAAAGACATTATGTAGTAGTCATTTTATAGAGTCAATTCGCCCAGCTGTACCCACTCCCACAATCCCTTCCATTGATTTCTCCAGCCTACCAATCCTTCCCCAACCCCTTCTAGTGCTCCCTCGTTTTCCAATTCTGAAAGCTCCTCCACTTTCTGCCCCACCTACAGGTCACACTCACCACATGGTGACTCATGGATGGTACCTGGAAACCACAAGTACTTTTCTTTACTAAATATCCTATCCCAGAGTGTGTTCTATCATTTGTATTTCATCTTCCCGCGGAACCACCTGCTTCACACAAGCTCATAAAGGCCCCCATTGGCAGAAAGCTATGCTTAAAGAGTTTAATTTTCTTTTGAAAAACCAAACATGGTCTCTAGTTCCTTATTCTTCATCTACGAATGATGTTGAGTTTAAGTAGGATAATAAGGCTAAACACTCTGCTAATCGTTCTCTTGAGCGATATAAGACTTGCCTTGCGGAAAAAAGGCTATACACCTATACCCAATAGTCTGGGCATGATTATATTGGCACATTTAGCCCCGTGGTTTGTCTGAGTACAATTCGGTTCATACTCTCTATCACTATTTCTCATAATTGGAAGTTCCATCAATTAGATGAGAAAAATGCCTTCTTTCATGAAGACTTATCTGAAACACCATACATGCATCAGCCACAAGGTTCATTTATTTTAATTTTCCAAATCATGTATGCAAATTGCACAAGTTTCTTTATGGCCTCAAACAGCTGCCTCGTGCACGGCATCAAAAGTTTAGCTCATTTCTTATATCTTATGGATTCTTAAAATTCTCTGCATGATGCATCTATGCTTGTGAGAATACCTTCAAATCACATTACTATTCTTATATCTATGTTCATAACATTATCCTCATTGGTGATTCCTCCACTCATATTCGAAGTTCTATTACCACTCTATGTCAAACATTTTACATGATGGATGTTTCCTCTCAAACAAGGTCTTCTTTAGTCAATCTAACATAGTATTAATCTTCTTAAGCAATTTGGTATGGATGGAGCTAAACCAGTTTCTACTCCAATTTCTGATATATGCCCGAGTACCGATAATGGTGATCGCCTCTCTGATCCGATGGAGTTTCGCCAACTTGTCGGCACCCTACAATACTTGACAATGATGAGGGTCGGGCCTCTCCTCTGCAGTAAATTCTGTGATACGAATGTGGTGTGGCCACTGGTTATGTTGTGTGACAAAATTACGATTGTTAGCAAAATAGTTAGTTAAGTAGCCACTAAGTTTTTACATTTATTTTTTAAAATATAAAAAGACCAAAAAGATTTGTATTTGAATTTGAGTTTAAATTTCTTCTAAATGTACAAAAAAGTATAAAAGAATGATGGGTTGTACTTGAAATCTTAAGCAATGAAAATTAGAACTCTTTCTTCCCCAAAGTCCTTCTCTGCAACTTCTCTTCATTCTTCTTCATTTCTCTACTTCTTCCTTTCTCAAATTCCTATCAACTCTTCTTCTCAATCTTCCCATTTCATCTCTTCTTCATTCCCTGCTCTCCTCTGTTCACTGAAAACCAAAATTCTTATAAAGTTAGTTTTGTACAGATCAACAATCCTATCATTCTGTGTGTCAATTTTTACATTCTCCTAGTACCACACATATAGTTGCAGCTAAGTATTCACTTTAAGTGAAGAACATACTCCAACTTGGACTTTAAATTTCTTCCAACACAAAATTTACATTATCAGGTTAAACTGAAGCCGATTGGGCAGGGTGCTCAGATACTCGGCGTTCTACATCAGGCTTTGCTATATATTTTTGTTTCTAATTTGATAATATGGAGTTCTAGTAAGCAGACGACTGTTTCAAAATCAAGTTCAGAAGCTGAATTCCATGCCTTGGCACATCTTACTACAGAAGTTCTCTTGCTCCTTCATCTACTTAAATTTTTGCAAATACCTCTTGTGACAGCACCCTATCTTGATTGTGATAATCTCAGCACAATTTATATGGCTTCTATCCTCTGATACACAACCTCAGCAAACATATTGATATTTCTGTACTCTTTTCTTTGTGAGAAGGTTAGTAGAGGCATTTTTAAGCTCCACTTTCTCTCTTCCAGTCAGAGCAGGTAGCTGGTTTCTTCACAAAACCTCTAGATAGGCCTCGAATTGAAGCTTTACGTACAAAGGTCAATGGGCTCACTTGAGCTTGAAAGGGGGTGTTATGGTCATCTAGTTTTCATCACCATCAATGAACAGAGCGTGCGAGATCTTCTTAATGGATTTCAAGTTCCAGATTTGTTACACATATTCTTCTCAACAAGTTGTGGTTTTTAGTATTCATTTGTTCAGCTGTATTTCGTATTGCATATCCATAGTAAAAGTTAGTTCCTAAAATATCCGCAAAATCTGTTGTAAACTTATCTATTAATATCAATACCAACACCGGAGAAAGGTGTGGCAATTCTTATCAATTTTATTGAATTTATAGTAACCACTGTTTTCTTACCGTTAAACATTCTGGGATGGCAAAGAATTCCCATATAAAAGCAAACAAACTGATGAAGCTTCAAGCCACAAATTGGTGGGATCTTTTAAAAGGCGGAAACCAAACTCCACCCAAGTTGAAAGTGACACACAGTTTCTCTGTGTAAGTAAAAGCAACAAAATTGGCAATCAAAGTAGCAGAATGAACCAAGACATGGTCAAAACTTCAAATCTCGAACCAAGGTACACTAAATTAAACTCCCCCAAGTTAGAAAATTCAACATGCAATTTCCCCGAGTATGTTAGAGCAAGAAAATCGATACTCAAAGCGAACTGAACTAACAAGAAACAATTAGACAAAGAGACGAACAAAGACCCCTAATAATAGCAACAGATCAAAACTTCAATTCTCAAACTTACACAGTAACAACAACAACAACAACAACAACAACAACAACAACAACAAATCAAAGGTTCAAATGCCAAACTTCACAGCAGTAGTAACAACAAATCCAACGTCACAACACTAGACATCACAGTATACCATGGTCCACCAAGTTGAGACTAAATGCAATTTCTCAGTTTATGTCAAACCAAACAAACAGATATTCCCACCAAGTAATGATCAAAATTCAATCAAAACAACAACAAATCCAGATAAAAAAAAAAACAAAACAAAGGGAAGAACGAATTCGAACCTCCAACCTCGCCTCAGCTCTAATGGCATCCCAAACAGGATCCCCGGCCGCTTCCAGCACCGAAGACGGAGAACTCGGCCGGCTTCGCGCGTAGAAGGGGAAAATCTTCTCTGCCCGGCACGGCGCCAGCTTCGCCACCGCCATGCCCTTCCCCGCTGCCTTCTCGGCAGCCTCGCCGCCAAACATCGCCAGCGCTGCCTCGAATTCGCCGGCGGCTTCGACTGCAGACGGCGGCCGGGGGCATATCTCTATATAAATACGTGGTTGAGGAATTTGCCATTGGTTTTGTGGGAAATTACGGAAATGGGATTATACGTGGGCCCCGGTTAGAATGTGTTTTGTTTGTATTCGACGACAAAAGCGGGATTTGTGTGGCGACTGGCCACTAGGGAGCGTGGCGGCAGAGGCGGCTTTTACTGGACTTATTTCATAATCATTATTATACTTGTATTTATATATATATATATATATATATAGAAAAAATAAAGCAACCATGATGACAAATATTTACGATTCGAAAATATTTTATTTAATATACTTTTAATTTTAATATTTTAATTATTTTTAAATAAAATATATCATTACAGAATAGATCATGCAGCTATTTATCAAATTGTGTGGCCAAATTTGGCCGAATGGCTAGATTTGATATTGCCAGATAGATTTAGCCAAGATTAATTCTGCCAAGTAGCAACTATTTTTAAATAAAAGTAAAATTAATTGATTCTGAAACTAATTTTTGGACTACACTTAAGTGTAAAATGATAGCTAAGCTATAATATAAAAAAGTTCTATTAAATTATGATATAACATGATCTTACTATTTAATTATTATAAAATTTTCAATACTATCTATCAACAAAGTTCAGTGTACCATTGGGTACTTTATTACTTGGACAAACTTGTTCATAAAAAGAGTAGAACATCTGGCTAAAATAAGGGGCTTACACTTATACTACAAATGCAGGGAAATTAGGGTGGATCATGCACTTAGCTGTTTGCTGGTCCCAAATGCTATTTGTCGCATAGCATTGGCGACACTTTATCGTGCCAATAATAATTGGTGACACTGGCTATAAGAAATAAAACAAAACAGCGTCAAAGTAATCGCCGACCCACCCGTCGCACTGCCAATACCCACACAATCGGAATATTGAGTCCTCACCGCTCAATATAAATATTGGAACTAAAGGTAGGAACATACGGGTCTTGAGCAAGCACAAAATAAAGGACGAGTACGAATGCTGTTTGTCCAGTGCAATGTTATTTTTTATTTTGAGGGGATGGTTTAGGACATGAGATCTTTTTTTTTCTTTTTTTTTTTTTCCGAGTGAAAGACGGAGATTTGGTCAAACGTTATGTGCCTAATAACTAGAGGGTAAATAAAAGAACTTAAAAAACTAAAGGTTAAGACTAGAGAGGCACGTTATATTAGGGGCAGGCGTCGGCCTGTTGGTCGGATATCTGACAAAATATTATTCATACCCATCTAACTAATTTCGGGCAAAATTAGATTCATGGTTAAAATTTTTTGATTAACTCAATCACGGTAAAATATAGTCAAAATTCAGTCATATTAAATATTTATTTTGATTCTTTATTTTGAATTACTAATAACTCATTTTTTACAATCACTATCTTCTTTTTTTTTAATTTCTCTTATATTAATTGACATGAAAATTAAAATCATTATTTTTAGAATACTGTTTGATTTTGAATAAAGAAAATACTATATTACCTTGAAAAATATAATTTTATATTCAATATCTAAGGTAAATATGCCATATATTTTATAATTTTCTATGATAATCTAATAATAAACTAAATATCACTAATATCATTGGTTTATGCTTTTTGTCGGTCACTTGGTCTGTCATTCGATTAAATACAAAAATATTTATATTTAATTTATTTTTATTCTGTCATAATCAATCATCAAATACGGTTACAAATGCTTCAAACGTCGATCAGACTGAATCATTTGGTCATCCACGCTCACCCCTAGCTCTTCTAGAGTGGTCGAATGATTATAATCTTTTTGGCCAAATAATTAAAACATCGTTCCATATAAATTTTAAAATTAATTTTATAAATTCACAAAGTAAACGGTAAGAAAAATTGAAAAATAAATTGTAATTGTACTAGTGGTTGCATTAGGAAAAAGATTCGTGGTTGGCCAACTAGTCTATACAAACTCCTAGAGGGAGTTTGATTTGTTGATCAAGTGAGTTAGTGGTGCCTCATGTATTATGTTCATTAAGCTTCCGTCGAGTTTTTGCATTCAAACTCAGTTTTATTTATCTTTAGGTTTGCGTAAAATATATTAACATTTGAATTGAGTCTTTTAATTAGAGAAACTAAAATATAAATAAACATATATTTTTAACATCATAATTAAATACTACCTTTGTGAACCCATACATCGCTATATGACGACTTGATGTAATTAATTATAAATTGATAAGCCTAGATTATTTATTCAAAATTGTGTTCGGGCACGGAATTGTCAACCCTGCGGACCACAGTCTTTGTAATTCGATCTGGGTTTGAAGGGTTCGGTGGGACCGAAGCGCTCTTGCCGCGCAAAGAGATAGTACAATAATATAAAATTATGCAAATGATGTCAAAAGCACCAAAATGACACGTAAAATTTTACGTGGTTCCTTAGGGTTCAACTTGAATCCCTAAGTCAGTCTACGGTGAGATTAGCACTCACACTTTACTATTTCTCCTTCGATTTTACAAGTTACACAAAACAGTGAATTTTTTTCCTCAAAATAAAATTGCCTTTGAGATGCTTGACTCCAATGCCATGGTTTATTTTTTCATGCTCTTTAAATCCTTAAAATAACCCCTCCACCGTGTCTGGAGCATTCAAAAATGGTGGGGTAGCAAGTTTCACTTCAATCCGAGGTGTAGAAATCCTTCATATTATTTTCGAATGTTTAATAGACCGAACCAGACTACTTTGGGTTGGTTCAAACCAAATAAATACTGGATCAGACCGGATGGCGCACTCAGGCTCCCTTTCCTCTCTGCGTGCACCTATCTGCGGGTGGTGTACAGTGCACCAACTCCAATCCGGGTAGCAGATGGGTCTTGGACGCGATCTTGGTTCGGGCCTGTTCGCGGGTCTGATCAATTAGTGGCAGATGGATATGGTCACAAATCTAGCGGACAAGCAGACTTGATCAAATAATTGGGCACGACAGACCCGCTTAGGCGTGAAACAAGAAACTTTGGCGTCGACTTTTCCGACGACGGTGGCAATTGAATCCGGTGGGAATCGACTTTGACTTGTAAATCACTATTCCAAAATCACGTCCGTCACTTCTTCAGGGTCGGGAACGATCGACGTTGTCTAAAAAAGGCAACAAAGGTCCGCCTTCGCAACTGGTTTCCTTTGTTCTGTTTTCACCCTTATTCGATGGGTCTCTTGCCAGATTTTTCCCGACGACAAAAGCGACGAACTCCGATGGAACTCCACATAGATCCAAATATCACTTCTCGGGCTTTGCGTTTGACAGAAATTCAGGGCCGGGAACGACTGGCGCTGGTGGGAAAGAAATCAACAATGTAAAACCTGTGATTCGAGTCATGGTTTTATAGTTGTTAGCCAATCGGTTCAGCCGTCGGTTCGAGTTGAGTATATTTCGGAACACGTGTACTGAGTCGATGCCGGTCGCGTGTATGAGGTATGAGGGGTCATGTGTACCCGAGTAGGTGATGATAACGTCATGAATGAGCAGACAATGAGTTATCAGAATATATGAGAATGTATAGTTGATGATTTTAGATTTCTTTATTTTGTGACCATAGAAATAATTTTAGGCCGTTTATCGCGTTAGGAAGCGTTATGGGGCAGTTTGGATGGGTTATTAGTTATAGAGCATGCCATTTGTATGTTGTGTGTTTTAATTTATTTTATGGGATTTTTCCTGATTTTTCTAGATTTATTTAGAATTTATTACGAGTTAGTTAATATTTTGACTCGAGTCGGAAGCGAGTCAATACTTATTTACGAGACTTGCCACTGAGGTATAATACCTCTTCCCCGACTCCCTCCCTCACCAAAACCCTCACCATGCCTGTCCACTACCGCTGTCGGGGCCGCCCAGTGCCGGCCGGCCGTCGAGCGACGCCGCCCCGCCCCACCACGGCATCGCCGTGCTACTCCGACCGTCCCCGACCACTATCGGGCCGCCGCGACGCTGCCACTTCTTCCTTACGCGATTCGTCGCCGACCGGGCCGCGCCATCACCGTCGTGACGTCGACGACCACCTCCTTGAGCTCCCCGACGTTTCCCCCCTACCCAGCGCCGCCGCCGTGGGCCCGATTGGAGCAACCCACCGTGCTGGCCAGATTCGGTGCCACCTCCGACGGCCATTGCTATTGCGGTTGGCCGTGTCGTCACCACTATTGGGTCGGGCTCGTCGAGACGAAGCCGACCCTTACTGTAAAACCCGTGATTCGAGTCACAGGTTTTATAGTCGTTAGCCGATCGGTTCAGCCGTCGGTTCGAGTTGAGCATATTTCGGAACACGTGTACCGAGCCGAAGCCGGTCGCGTGTATGTGGTATGAGGGTAATGTGTAGCGAGTATGTGATGATAATGAGATGAATGAGCAGAGAATGAGTTATCGGAATGCGTGAGAGCATACAGTTGTCGATTTTAGAATTTTTTCATTAGTGACCGTATAAATAGTTTTAGGCCGTTTACCGCGTTAGGACGCGTTATGGGTAGTT
>JAVDBV010026412.1:1076-26179 GCA_032619315.1 Piper longum
TACTCCTCACAAAAAAATAATCACTGGACACCAAGAACTGACCATCTCTGATACCATGTGAAAATATTTGAATAGTTTTATGGTATTCTCAACGTGAGTAGCACCTTTGTCCCTTTTCTATATTTATAAAAGAGTATTTACAGATAGCTTGCTCACAAAATCACTACGTTCCAACAAATAAACAGATTACATTACAAACATCCTTTCTCTAGCAAACTAATAAATAGATTAACAAACAACTGTAAAAAAAAATTTGCTGTATCTTGTATATGTTGGTGTCCATTGTCATTGTGGGTCTTGTGCCATACAATGCTATGCATCCAGACGCACCAATTTTATCTGCATTTCCAAGCCATGGAATGCATGGGGCGGTGTAAGATTATTTTCATTTCCAATTTCTTTTTTTGAAAGCTTCTACGTGCCCTTCAATTAAATTATTTGCTTAATAGGTATGTGATCACTGCAGGTGCTGTAACTGCTCTGTGTTCGACTTTGTTGGGTTCAATGCTTCCTGAGGTGAATATGCTCGTTATCTATATTTTTATTTTTAAGATTTGTTGAAGTCTATTTGAGTTTGGTAGTGGTTTTCTTCAAGGGGCTTAAGAAGAGTCTCTTGAAACTTTAGAGTTCAACCTTCTATGTTGCGCTGGCTGTGTAGTGAGACTGATATCGGTTACTTAGGGACATATGTAGTCTACCTATTTCACTGATTTGCCAAGGTTAAAGTGATTTAAACAATACAGTTTCTTGAGTGAATGGCCGTAAGTTGTCAAGTGCTGCCATTTTTGGCCGTCAACAGCTTTCACCAGCAGATCCACAGTTGCTTTTCTTCTCTTAAGCTCTAATGCTGAATTTGACAGGTGGGAGGCTTACATAATCTGCTAAAATAAAATTTTAGTAGAGCAAAATTTTTTGTTTTTGTCTGCCAAGATGAATGACTAATACATTTTCCCATAAATTGACTGAATTAATAGTGTCTTAAATGCTTTAGGACCATTTTCTAAATTGCTGATCTTCACTTGTATTTCCCTGAGTATATTTTTGTGTGTGCTTTAGCTATGCGTTAGTTTTGTCATCATCTTTCTTTTAATAATATTGTGATATATTTCTAACACTGTTTCTGTTCATTGATTTTCAGCCTAGAATATTCATGGCTATAGCCAGGGATGGCTTACTTCCGTCATTTTTCTCTGATGTGAACAAACGAACTCAAGTTCCAATCAAGAGCACAGTGGTGACTGGAATGTGTGTTGCATCCTGAGCCTTTTGTATGGACGTTTCCCAGTTGGCTGGCATGGTATTGTGTGTTTGGATTTGTTGTCTTGGCGCATCTACATTGTTGAATTCTTAATCAAATGCTTATTTGTTCAGGTAAGTGTAGGAACACTTCTTGCATTCACTATTGTCGCAATTTCTATTTTAATTTTTCAGCATGTCCCACCGGATGAGATTCCACTTCCACCATCACTTCAACAATCAGGAAAACAAACAATATCTATCCGGTACTTGTACAAATGCTAATGCCTACACAGAAAATGCAGAACTTCAGCAGGGTATCCTCTTATTGTCTTGGAAAGGAATCTAACCTACAATAATAATAAAATAAATATAAAAAATACTCAATAAAATATAATAAAATCTAATAAAATATTATACAATTAAATTAAATTAAGCCATAATAAATAATTAAATTATTGAGGCAAATATTTTCTGCATTTAGCATACTTATGTTAATTAAAATTGGTTTTATTCTTTATTGTAGTAAAATTATTTTTAAAAATTTTATATTTATAGTTAATAATAAGATTTATCTACGATTTTAAATGTATTTCGAGTAGGCAAATGATATTATAGATATTGTTATATTCTATTATTGAGTCAAGTTCAAGTCGAGCTACGAGTCAATTTTGAGTCGAGTTTGAGTTATAACCGAATCGAGTTGAGTCGAATATTGTCTTGTTCAAACTCGTCTCAAAGGATTAGAGTTCGAGTTGAGTTTGAGCTCGTGCATTAAATGTCGAATTTCGAGTTGAGTCGAATTGAACCGAATTTCATATGTTCACGAGCCAGTTCACTCAATTAGCAGCCATATCGGTGTGCATCCCTGTGTATGCTCTTTAGATAATAATTGCTGTAGTATAATATAGTTCGGCTATTTAAGGAGTTTATTTATAAAATTAAAATTTATGTATAGGATGTGTTTGCTGCAAGATTTACTCTTTTAAGCAAAATGTAATGTAAGTAGGAGCTTGGAAAACAAAGCGAAGGGTAGGATATACCAAAACAAAAATGCTTCTTGTGGAAAACAAAATTGTTTGGGTGGTACAATTTTCTAAACTGACGTGGAGAAAAACAGAATTTCAAGTTGCTACAAAAGGAGGACCCTTCAATCTTGAGTTTCTGGGAAGGTAAGGTCATGTTATTGATAGTTGGGATATTGATCATGATATCTTCTTAGTAATAACACCATTTCCTGTGTGTAAGAATTTAAATTTTTCATTTGGTGCAGTTTATACTTCTTTACAACCACTGTTCAATTGTGATGAGTTTTGTACCCACTTGTCCAATTAGTGCTTACGGACACGGAAGAAATTCCTGAAGTGTACATTTTAATGGGCTGACTAAGCTTGACAAGTACTTGTGAATGAGTTTTATCATACATAAGACAAGTTGCAGTGATAGACAGTAAGAATCCCTAAAATTATTGTCAAAATGCGTGCAATACTAGTCATTTGCCAAAATCTGTAAATATTATTGGGTTTATCCTACATCGGTCGTAAAAGGTGTTGGAGTCTTATATATAAGCTAATGGGAAAGCCTTATTCTTTAAGCTAGCTTTTTGATTAAGAGAGGCATGTGACACCTATTGCAAGTCTTTTTCGGGGGCCCGAAGGGCCCAACACTGGTATCAGAGACCTAATAAGTAGTATGAGAGCCAAAGTTGCGATCTTGGGAGAGTGTTGCTTATGCCGATTGTCGGAGTTTCCTTCATGGGTTCCGCCTAATTTGAAGGGAGTTTGCCAGGCAATTTGTTTCGGGGTTGCCGGAGTGGGTTCCATCTAATGAAAAAGAACGATGATTATTTCGGATACCCGATATGTGAAGGGGAGTTGTTGAGTTTATCCCACATCGGTCGTAGAAGACGTTGGTATCTTGTATATAGGCTAATGTGAAAGCTTTATTTTTTGAGTTAACTTTTAGATTAAGAGAGGCCCGTGACACCTATTGTAAGTCCCTTTAGGGGGCCCAAAAGGCCCAAACACTGGTATCAGAGCCCATGGGTACGTAACAAATACATCATGCAAACTATAGAAAATGGGTATAATAGCTGGTGCAAAATTTAGATAGCTCTTTCTTCATATCCAGCTGCTTACATAGCTCATTTTTTAGGCTCTTTCTGTAAAGGAATTTGAATTCTTCGTATCCAGCTTTTTTTATCTAGTTTTTCTGTACATATCACGATGGTTTCAATTTGTTATGAATGGATTTGCAGAATCGTCGTGGAATAGAGACATCCCATTTCTGTGGATATCTGCAGCACCTTGTGGTGTCATGGCATGTCTGACAGCGGAACAAGGAGCATAAGTGAGAGAAAATCTAGGATCAAACGTGATTTATGAGATTGGTGAACTCTTTGAATTAGGAATTCAGCTCTCTTTACTTATTAATACTTCTAGGTTTGCTCGGGGTAGGAACCTTTTCGTTATCCGTCAAGTTCTTGTTCGGAGAGAGCTTGATCTTTCAGCCAAAGAATTGCAGGTATGAAAGATTTATTCATAATTCTTTTCTTAATGACCCATTCGTTCTACCAAAATGTGGCCATGGTGATATTGTTAGTGATGGGTTTTCTAAATGGGAAGTTATGATAGAATTTTGATGACTAAAACAGTAAATCTTGATTTGCATATAAGTTGTTGCCATTTTTATAGTCCATGGGAAAACCTTCTGTATTCAAGGAAGAGATATGTTCGCTCTCAGTAAACTCACTGACACACTTCTTTGTGGAAGATTAAGGGAAAAACAAAAGTTCAATAGCTTGGAGGATGCGGAAAAAATATGTCAGGGATTTTTTAATTTGAAAACAAAGAAATACTTGTCCCGCCTCGTTATTGAAGACAAGTGTACTCATGTTTATTTTGTATCACATACTTATTTTACTGGTGTTTTTAGTTTGGGATCATCAAATACCATGGCATTTATGCCCTGCATTTCTCTGTAGCCAATCTTCAAGATACTAGATACCTTCTATTTTCTGATTCTTATGGATTTCTTTTGGTTTTATAGGAGCGAGTTCGAAGTGGTGATGCTAGTGCAACAGAGTACTTTGGGTTGGGTGCTGTAATGTTGAGGAGAAAATTTTATCCAGCAGGCAATTGAAAAGTGGGACGGTGATGATCAGGACCTTGCACAGGTTTTTATGAGACCTTATAGCTTAAACCAATTGTCTTTCTTTCTTTTCTTTCAAATATCCCTTAACATAAAACTAAATAATAATATGCGGCACACTGGAAATGGTACTATGAGACAAAAGCCATAAGAAGGTAGTCTTAGAGTTCATATGTTTGGCAAGATAGTTTAATGGTTCTAAATGATCTTCGTTCTCATCAAAATGCTTATATTTGTTTATAATCTTCCTATCGAGTAGTTATTAATTGAAGGACATATATTTATCTTGTAGATGTTTTGGTTTATGCCGTTTTCGTATCATCTAAAACATTTGTATACATTATTAGCTGAGCACTGTGAAAAGAACTGGTTTTATTTCAACTTTGAAGTCATGCAGAACCAAGTAAGATTTTGTTGTGTTGCATTTACACCTTCTTTGAATAGGTGTACAATGCTCTAGGAGTTTGTTATGTCCGAGATGGAAAACTCTAGAAGTGCACAATGCTCTAGGTGTACAATGCTAAAACAAAATATCTTTAGAGATGTGCAAGCTCTTTGATCCCATGGAAGACCAAAGTTAAATGATGAATCAGCATTCTTTGCCTAAAGAATCTGGCATATCATGAGCCTTCGAAGGGGCATCTATATTTGTTTGAGAAAGAGTGGGCATGTGAGAGAAGCCAGGGCATATTTGTGACGTGAACAGATTGGTTTCAACTGTGCAGAAGATGCATACAAGATGTTTATATTTGCTCTCGGACACGATCAGATTATCATTGCGGAGTTTCTTTCAGCAGTAAAATGTGAGTGCATTCCGATACTTATTCCATTTCCACGTATGTAAACTATTGCCTAGTAAGATGTTTGATTGATGTTTTATTATGTCATTAGTTGCTCCCATCAAGGCCATTGTAGTTTGGATAATCCCTCTTAACTGAAGCATGGTTTCACCGGAATTTATGTGTTCTTTCTATGGCACCTTTCCGTATGTCATGGATGTGTAACAGTTTATGTTCTATACAACACTTAGTCATGAGGTTTATGGGACTTCATCACTATAAGTAGCATATGGTTGTGAAATAGGTCAGCTTTTATGCATCTATTGTGTTATCTGTAACTCATTTACAAGACATACTCAAGAACTATGTATCATTAACATATAATAGTGTTAGAAAAAAGTGTGTAAGCAATGGCAAGTTCTTTTTTATTTTATTTCAATTGTAGAGAAATAACTGTTATCCCATTCTGTAACTTTACTAGTGAAAACATGTATTTGGAAAACTCTGGCATTGGATTAATATTTTTCATTTTTCTGGAAGAGAATGATGCTTTCTCTGCTACTGAGTTAATTTCCTGTGTGCTATTTGATCTCCCCCTTTACATGTGTTCTATGGTGTGTACTTCATGAGAGATGTTGCTTGATTATGATGATAAACGATCAACTCTAATTGGTAAATTAATGATAACAACTTTCTTTTTGTCCTTTTTGTTTTCTATTTTTTATTTTTTATTTTTGTTTCTTACATGGATTTCTTGACATAACCTTGAATATAAGAAGGACGACGACGATATAACACTCACAATGCCAATGTAGAAACCAGTTTTTATTTTGGTTTCAAGTTTAGCCTCTATATCTGACACAAATTCATCTTGCAAGTAGCCGAAAGACATTGGATGTAAACTTACCACATTTCTAAAATACAAAATTTTTTTCTGTCAACTATATACAAGAACATATATCAAAATAATGGGTAAAAGATTACAACCTTATCAATATATGGCTACGCTACATTGGATCTCAAAAAATGTCGTATAAATGGTGGTAATGGTTGTTGGTTAGTCATTTCTTCATCAATTTGTCCTCAACTGGTTTCAATTCCTGACATCCATACCATAGCATGGAACAGGCACCCATCACAAACAGAGAAGAGTGTAAAATACAAGAGGCATGAATGCGTTATCAAGTTGTGCAGTATATGCCTCCAGTAAGCCACTTATAGTGACGGCCACAAGCAACGAAAGCCAATGCTGCATCGAGTTTAGGAAGTAAATATCCGATAGGCAAAGGCATGCATTTAAAACTAGAATGAATGTAGCAGAAATAATAATCAAACTATGCATCAAGCCCTTCTGAATTAGTTCAAAGCGTCACAGATAAGTAGACGCCAAACATACATAATTCATAACCAGCCACAATTGAATCGCTTAAAAGCCAAAGATGGCGGCCAAAAATATTGGTGCTCAATTTTTGTTTAGAATAGATCAGTGACAAACCTGAGACATTATGAAGTTGGTTGTTGCGAAAAGTGGCACTAGAACTGAACAAGCGAGAAGAACCGAGGAAATACCAGCTGCAGTGCCCTCAATTGTTTTTTCTATCAACACCAAAGTGGATGAACGAACTTTTGTGAAACAGTGGCGGCAGGTTACAGTAATATATTGATTAATCAACAAACAAAAGCCATATGTCATTAATCTAGTGGTAGACGTCAAACTTACTTCCGGTTTTACTCCATCTGAGGACACCATATTTGTAGCCAACCACAGATGCCTGCATATTTAGCAACATAAAAGTCAGTGTGATGTAATGCAATACCGAATGAAGCAATCAAGGTTATCAGATTTAAAATGCAATGATTCTATTTTCTTATAATCATATTTTTTGATGTCAAGATTCTTGACTTAAAAGCTTTGGAAATTGTGTTTTGTTTCCGGTAACTGATCGTCATTTGTAAACATAGAAATTAGAAGCCATAATATTTGACTAACAAAAGAAGAGAAGAGAGGACTAAAATTTCTCAGATCATTAAATTTGATTGTTTGTCCAGGGGAAAATTTTCCTTTATTTTTGAAAAAATAGTGTTAAATTCAAGTCATTAGCAATAATGAATTTCGAGTTTTGATAAGTTAGCTCTATGCCCACCTTAAGGTAACGAGAATCACGTATATATAGCAAAAAATAATGGATATCCTCTATGAAACTGCACATCTGATATGTTACATGATAAAGAAAATTATTTTAAACAGGAAAGTCGCACCATAGTATCACCAATGCCAAGACTTAAGATTCCAGCAAAAGGAGCCAGTGGCCGATCATTGAACCCAGAACACAACCATTTTGGCAATGCACAACCCAACAGAAGAGAAAAATGGCTACAGTTTAGAAACATAAACTTCTTTTAGTGATTTAGAAAAAAAATATGTTTCTTTACTTAAAAACATTCATGAGTGCTAAATGCATACAGTGCAAGCTTAACTTAATTTGGCCTTTTACAACCTTGAGAATATATAGAAGGCTAGAAAGTGCTGCACCTGACAATAAGAATATCTGAATCACGGTGATCTGTGAAGGCATTCATAAATTTATGGACATTTTGACCCAATGGCCAGATTTTCCACACCTACCATGAATAGGAAGGTTAGTTAATGTTAGATTATCAGAAATATCTCTGAACATAAATTACGCCCCAAGCCTCAGCAACAAGAAAAAACTATCGTAGAGTCAAGAAGAACATTTTGCTTCAAAACCTCCTGTCATTTTCCACAACGATGATCCAGGTCATCGCTCCTAAATTTTTTAGAAATAGATAAACAGAATACACTTTTTGTACGAGAACGGCTTCAATGGAAAGTGATCCTAAAATATATTATTGTTATGAATATCGTCACTAAGTAGTGATGCTTCATTCCCAATGTATTTTTATGTAAACTGTTTACTACAATGAATTTTAAACAAGGAAGCTGATCAATCACAAAAGTACCACATGGAACAGCTTACTCGAATTGTTTCTAGAACTAGAAATACAGCCAACGCTGCGCCAAAAGATAGATCCAAGAATCCTGGCTGCAAAAGTTAGCACTAGCAGCTGTCACAAATCAGATAAACAGCTAACCCATAAAGACATCAGTAAGCTACAAAACAGCAGAATTAGAATCACCTCATATAAAAGGGCTGGCACAAAAATTAAGACTGCAATTAAATGATAGTATTTACGAAGAAGAATTCTTTCAATCTTGCTGTGTTTGGATATGTTATAGAACTTCAGAACTGAAACAAATATAAGAGAAATCCAATACAAAGATAATAGGAGCCGCCTTTTCTCAGTTAATACATAATAAAAAACCCTGTCAACAAAATAGAAAAAATATCAATGACAGAACAGAATGACTGATTTTATGGGTCTAAAATATAAAGGAAGCAAAAACTTGACAAACATTTCAAAAGTATATGTGAATTTTTTATTAACAACAAATGAATTTCTTAATTTGTATCCATCATCATATTTTCTACTAAAATGTCCATAAACACATACAAGTTCCTGACTTGGATTACTACAACGTACAAACAAGATAACCTCCACAATATCTTATTGCACGTAACATTTCACAGTATTTTTTTTTCTCTATATCAACCACAAATTTCATAGTTGTTTGATAATATCAAAGCACAAAGTAAACGTACCATTGCAGTGGATGCACATTGAGATCTTGAACATACTGTATCCACAATGAAGAAACCATTAGTATAAATGTAAAACAAGTGTAGAACATGGCAGATTGACCAATACTGCGGTCCTTCACTCCATCTCTTTCAGCATCAGACATGGGTTTTTGGGTAAAAAGATTCCCAACAAACAGAATAAGCTTGTATAACAGCGGAAGTAAAAGAAGTCCAAATAGCATTCCCTGCACAGTAAAAAAGAATGTAACTCACAAAAGACAATTGGTTCATCACTTTCTACAGATGCCCACAAACTCAGACCTGTACAATGGCGCTTATCTCACTTTTTGCAACTAAAAGTTTGAGGGAAGCTAGCTTCAACTGCAGTAAACATCCATCTTGTTAAGATAATGAACTTGGAAACTATAACTCTGTCAGTCAAACATCTAATAATCAGACCTTGTAAGCAGTAAAAGCCAATAAATCACCAATGAAGAGAACAAGGCCACCAGTCACAAGAAATACTTCCCCTACACCAGAATAAAACACAAGAAAGAATAAAAATTCATGAGCTAAAAGGAGGGCAAGGAATCTCAAGAAGTTTATTGGAAGAACAAAGAATGTAAAGGCCAATCATGTATTCAAATCTTACATCAAGTCAACCTAGTTGTAAACTTGCAATAGTTGGCTATACTAATGTTATTCAATCAATCATCGTTTTATAAAGTCTATCCCGTGAGTAAGAAAGAGATGACACCATCTTAAATATGAATCTCTAGCTTCCCATTGAAAAATATTGACACAAAAACCTCATCTAGGTAGGATAAGGTGTAAATGATGATGGTCGTGGCCATGGTGATATCACAACGACCAGGATGAAACAAGCAATGACGGAAAGGGGAAAAAAAGGATTCTGAATACAGTGTGGGTAACTATTGCTAGTTTAAAAAAAGATTTGAGACATGCTCTGGAGCAAAAACGCCAATAATTTAACTACAGCAGATTAAATTTTTCAGAAAATTCAGGCAAACAAAGTCAAACTGAACAAGTGGATTACCTAGGGATGCACAGTTGGGAAAAGAAAAGATTATAAAATTGAATAATTTCACTGATGCCAGCCCATAGTAAGTGATCCACAATAGTTTTCCAGCAAAAGGAAGACCTGCAAGATATGAAAGAATGACAACATAAATCAATATTCACTATAAGAACTTGTTATTTGCACAAGAAGATATAGTGATCTACTAAGCATGATTCACCAGAAAGACATGTCCGAAGTAGTATATCACATACAGAGTTGCTATCATCAGCAGTCCTGAAGATCCATTGTGTAGACTAAATAGAGTTCAAATATCTCAAATTAAGTTCAATGAATGTATATTGCAAATCCTAATAGCTTTTGCATATCTCAAATAACTCTCGTATACCGTAAAGTTTTTGTGAATCATCTCATAGCTAAGCTCAAAATGGCAAATTAAATGTACACAAGAGATGAGATTCAGAACAAACCAGAACAATATCTGCCGAATACAATTAAGAGGATTGCAGATGAGACACTAAATACTAGAGAAAACTTTCCATCTTTACTCATCCACGACCAAAGAATATTCTTGTCAAAGAAGCGTTGCCATCTAACGTGAAGCAAAAAGAGCAGCACACTGAAACAGCTTACAATCACAGCCCAGTACTGCATATTCAAGTATTCCAGTTCTGTTCAAAATGAGAAAATTAAGAGCTGCTTTAACAGACAAACAAGACAGAAGAAAGACATCAATGGCAAGATTTCACTCAATAACAAATAGCTAGTTCACAGTAGTTTTTTTTGTGAATAACATGAATATCCTGCTCAATATTTGCCTTCTTGTACTAAACCAATGAAGAAGAGACAAAATCTTGGTCTTGGCGCCATACAAAACAGGATACCATGGTGGTGCAGATGTGTTTCTGAAATTTATATGCTAAGTTTATAAATTTTCATTGATTTAATGTTTGGAATTTTGATTAGTCTTTTAGTAAATTAAGTATAAGCATGACATGGGCATCTATATGATGTTACTGGAATGAGTGGAGTAATTGAAGTTTGCACCAGTATATAAATCTGTACAGGTGATCACCTTCTCCTATGCATTTGCAAAGCTACATTGTAATGCCATAAGGCTTTAAATAGCTTCTTCTACTAGACCCTTTTATTGTATTAAAGGAGACGTGAGCAAAGTACTGAAAGAGCTTTTTCACATGATATCAAATTAGGTAAACTATCTACTAACAAGTGACCTTCAGGAACAACATCCTTTGCTGAGACACCACGGTGCATCTGTATCAATCGTGAGAAAAAGACAGTGGGCAATGTAATTGCTCCAAGAAAAATTCCCGACGAAGCACCTGGCCTGAGAACCAGAGTATCATTAGAACAAAAATCAGCAACATAAACAAACGAGTACAACGCCAATGATATTACCATATCCCAAGTAAAAAGTCAATGATATTAACTTTTTTTTGGTCAAACTCATTGACAATTCAGCTAATAAGTCAACCATCCTCATTATTTCTTGATTGTTAACAAGCCAATACTCATAAAGATCTAAGATTGTCAAAGAGCAGCTCCTAACACATAAAAAGGCATCTTCCATCAAAATTGAAATAAAGACCCAAAAAAAAAAAAACCGAAAGTTCAAACTAATTCCGTATAAAAATTTACATCATGAACAGCCTTGCCGTTAAAGAAAAGAACATAACATCTTCCACCAAATTCGACAAAAAAGATAACAAATTTCGCAATCCCCACAACATCCGAAATTCAAAACCCCCCTTAACAGAACTGTACCTATAACAAAACTTAACACTAAACAAGAAAATTTAGCAACATCCTACCACAAATTCACAAAAATTATCCAAAATTCAGCTAAATTAAAATGCCCACACTACACAAAAATTATATATCCCTAAATACCAAGATTCCACACAAAATATGAGAAATAAAAAAACATCCTACCACAAAATTCATTAAGAAGAAAGGCCAAAAATTTTGCTTCACTCAACAAATCCTTATAAAAAACTCGTAAAACATAAAAATTCGCTCGCCCGAAAACCAAAAATTCAACAACCAAAATATGGAAACTCGAGAACATCCAACCACCGCATCTAAAAACTTTGCTATCCCAACCAAAAATATAAAAAATAACCTCACAACACAAGCTTTCTCCAGACCCATCACAAAATCAAGCACAGAACACGAAAAACTTCACAAGAAGGCGACAAATTTCCCCACCAGCCACAAAAATTACGACAAAAAACCACGGAAAACACCAAAAAGGCGAAGACTGTCGACCAACCTGGTCCGAAACCGGCGCGCGGCATGCGGGGAACCTTCGACGGAGATCTCGGCGAATAGGGCGGCAAAAGAAACGAAACAAAGCGCAAAAGCGTGGGGAAGGAGGGGAGAGGTGAGGGAGAAGAGTATACGGGAGAGGTAGAGGAGGAGGACGACCCTCTCGCCGGTGCAGTAGAGGGTAGAAGGAGTAGCTACCATGGAGAACACCATTGTTGAGGGGACGAGTTCAAAGGTGGGATCATTATATATTGGGTTGGTTGGGGAAGATGGCCGGTTCGGTCACGTTATTCGAACTGGGCTGGGTTTCTGATTCCGGTCTGATAAAACTTGGTTGGACCGAGTTGAGGGGACAATCATTCTAAGATGGTGAGTGTCCGTCGAACTGAGTTTTATTTATATTCATGTATTATCAATCTTAAAAGTTAAATCTAGACAAAAGAGATAGATAATGCCAAAAAAAAATTATTTTACGGATTTTAATGTTAGATTTATGTTCTTGATACCTTTTTAGATGTCTGATAAAAAATCAATGTAAGATTTGAAAGCTTTGTAATATAAAAATTTATTTAAATTTGAGTTTGTTTTGAGAAATTGGTATTCAAATCCATTCAATTGGTTTTTTTATTTTTTTAAAAATTCCATTCTGTTTGCTTTTTTGTTTTTTATGACATGTTAGTCCGAGTAGGTTTGGCCCAAAACTATTTAGTCTAGGCCGATCCAACATACTTCTACAGGGGCGACTACAGTCAGATCAAAGTGGGGTTCAGTGGAAAAGTAGGTGGGTTGGTTCGACTCGTTTTGGTGGGAAAAGTCTACCAGTTTATTCCGCGAGTCCAATGTTACACACAAATATTAAAGAACATGAATAAAAAACATGATGCTGCTTACACTTTTTTTTTAAAAAAAAGTATGATCGAACACAAATAAATTAGTTGTATTTAGAAATGTAAGTTAGTTCTTAACCAATGATCTGAATAAGAAGAGCCCACAGAATTGTTCTTTGGTTTCATTGGATGTATGCGAAGCACAAAAGCAATTGTAAATGGATTCAAAAAGTTGTATTAAATGCCCATGGAGGACTTTTATTTTTTCCAATTACACATTTGTTTCTTCTGAATTAATATCATTTTACGAGTCACATTAACATTATTATGTATCACATTTTTTTCCTGGTAGCTGCTGTGAATTACATTGACGGGAACTAAAGGATCAATTCGACAAGCATGGGTACAAACGTAAGTTCACTTGTGGGGTCCACAGATGGCTCACCAGCCTTTTATTTCGATGGGACGCTCAGAGCGGGGTCCATGCCACCCATCCATGTATGTGTTGTGGCTCACGCTCTCCGGTGTGGAGTGTTGTGTCTCATCTCTTGTTCTTCCCCTCCCCCTGTCACAGTAGTGTGGGCAGCCAGTCCTTCTTGATAGCAGTCTCGGCAGGTTTAATTTAATGCTATTTTCATTTATTTTCATCCCTTTTTTTTTTGCCTGCTGTTTTTCTTAGTCAGACATGCCTGAATCTGCTTATATATGTGATATAATTTGTTTCAAGTTATGCACTTGTGTAGCAGATTAATATCTCCGGCTGGGTCTTCCCCGTTTTCATCCTTTTCTGATTAGGGAAAAAAGTTTCTCTGTTGCCTTTTTTGTTTGGGCAAGTGAACAAGTATTGGGTTTGTACCATGGCTTCTTCTCTTGTCGGTAGTACTGAGGCACTAGCCCTTTCCAAGGGGAGGTTATCGTTTACTGGGTCAGAAGTCCATGGAAGATTGTTTCCTCAGATGGGTATGGTTCCTTATGGTTCAAACTTGAGTGTGAGGGCTAGAGACTTGACAACCAAGTGCAGTCTTTCTGCTTCTAGGCCTGCTTCCCAGCCTAGATTTATACAGCACAAGAAGGAGGCTTTCTGGTTCTATAGGTTCCTTTCCATAGTCTATGATCATATTATAAACCCTGGGCATTGGACTGCGGATATGAGGGACGATGCACTTGAGCCAGCTGATCTTAATGATAGGAGGATGATAGTAGTTGATGTGGGGGGCGGGACTGGTTTCACCACACTTGGCATTGTGAAGCATGTTGATGCCAAGAATGTTACTATACTAGACCAGTCGCCTCACCAGCTTGCCAAGGCCAAGCAGAAGCCAGAGTTGAAGGATTGCAAAATTATTGAAGGGGATGCAGAGGACTTGCCATTTCCAACTGATTATGCTGACAGATATGTCTCGGCAGGAAGGTAAGGTACTTTGATTGGTTACTTTAGTTGATCGACGATGGCAATGATGAAACCTCTTATATGTGGTGGTGGACTTTGTTTAGTTGAAATCGTGCAAGTGTATCATCTTTGCTTTTTCTTAAGGTTTGTGTTGTGTCGCACTAGAGTCTTTAGCGTGAGAGTTTAGTTATTTGAAGTCATTAAACCAACTGCTTGAAGACAAATGAGCTATAGTGAAGAAAGATTCCAATCAGAAGATTTTCAGCAGTAAAGCCTTCGAAAGGGGAACTTAAATTGGTTTCGTAGCTAAATAATTAAAGGCAAACTTGCTACTTGTTGATAAACAGGACCACAGTCATCGATAATGAAAACTAAGGAAAAAGCTTATAGGCTATAGAACTTATCTTTTGTAGATTATCATGTCTGAAAAGATTATTATACATAAACATCAAATGATAATCTTGCTTGCTTATTCTTGGTTTCAAAGTCGGTTGTTTATTCTATCGGTAGTATTTGTTTGTACAATCTGGCTTCTTGGTTGGCTTTTGGAATTCATAATAGCATGCAAGTGCGCTTGATGTAAGCCTGTTCATCTTATCTAAATCTTCATTCAACCTGTTACTGGTCTCTTTAGTGAGAAGGCTATATCTTATAGTTTGCTGTTGATTGATATTTCAATTCAACAAAACCATGAAAGGAAAAGAAGAAAGAGAGAATAATCTATGCTTTGAAGCTTGTATTAAGATTTGTTTGTCCAATTGAAAAATTCTACTTATGAATTATATCAAATATCTGTATAAAATTGATCATCATCGCCTTGGCATAATTCGCAGAGTTAAGATGTTTTGCTTCTTTTATGCAAAGCGGTTCGCCTTGCTAAATTTGGAGATATTAGGTGGCTTGCGTATTCCTATTCAAAGTAGCTGAATCTGAGTTTGAAGAATGTTAAATGAAGAAGTCAGATTAATCTACAATTAAAGTAGACCTACTAAGACATTCTTTTGGATTAAAAAATCTATGCATCTGCATACAAGACAAGCTACCAAAACGAATTTTGCAGTTTTTCTTGCAGTAGTTTTGTTCTGATTTAGTTTATGTAGACCTTGAGAAGGTAAACTTTGTTCTTTCTTTTGGTTATCCATTGAAAATAAAAGTTGTTGCATTCTCCAACTTAATAAGGTTCGTTTGTATATTTTCTTTTGCTAGCATTGAATATTGGCCAGATCCTCAAAGAGGGATCAAAGAAGCGTATCGTGTATTAAAGCTAGGTGGAAAGGCATGCTTGATTGGTCCTGTGTACCCCACCTTTTGGTTATCTCGTTTTTTTGCTGATGTGTGGATGCTGTTCCCAAAGGAGGAAGAGTACATAGAATGGTTCAAAAAGGCTGGATTTAAAGAAGTGAAACTCAAAAGGATTGGTCCCAAATGGTATCGTGGAGTGCGCAGACATGGCCTAATAATGGGATGCTCTGTGACTGGTGTGAAACCAGCATCAGGGGACTCCCCATTGCAGGTAACACGGTTCTCCTTGATTCATTTCTACACCATTGTACTTAGTTTACCTTTCTATACTATGATTTTTTTCCCATTTTTGGGTTAAACATTAGACAAAGCTAAAAAAGAAAATCCCTTGTACTTTTTTTGTGGTGGATGTAACATGTCATAAGCTTAATTATGGTAAAAAGAAATTGTCTTAAAGTTCTTCAGATAAGTATGCACCGTATCTTTGAACTCGGATTTTTAAAAATGTAACTCTTTCTACTATTTATATCTTGTATTCATAGCTTAGTCTTGAGCCAAGTGGCTTTCATTGCAGGATTTGTTGTCTGCTTTCATGCAACTGATTTAGTTTTATTATCTGACATCTCTTTTATCAACCAGGTCTCTGAATCTGTAGCCTGTAGAGCATAATTATATTGAACTAGTTTGTGAAGATTTTGGTCGATTTTGAACAATAAGGATAAAATACAAGAAAATGAAATTCTTGTTAAGTTGAATGATGATGGAGGAACACCATTGTTTTAGAATGATTGTTGGAATTTTATATTTTATTTGGGGGATTTTGATTTGCAATTTTCATAATTATCTTAGTTTGTGCTTCAATCAAATTTAGGGTTTCTTAGCCTTAGTCTGTAAATGTAAAATGTTTCATCGTTGTAAATGTTGTTGAGTTAATTAATGGCATGACATGTGTTTTGCAATCCCCATGTTCTTGATTATTTGTCTATGATTTCTCCTCTTGCATCCTTAATCATGCCATTTTGTCTCTCACTAAAATATCCTCCATCAGCTATCCTTCTAAGTAGTTAACAAATAATTACTTTCCAAGATTACACTTCTGAGTTAGTAAAACTTGTCTTTTTGATATGCTGTTGGCAAAACACTAATTCAAAATCCCCTTTTTGGTGGCGGGGTTCAAGTTTTTTTAAATGTTCATTTTAAAAAAAAAAAGGTTTTTGGTTTGCTTGATGGGAGTCAGCTTCATTTCTATCTCAATAGACCCAAGTGGAGCGGGGAGATTGGGATCACGGAACTCATAGACAAAAAATAGACAAATATTCAGGCTAACAGCATATCATAGACAAAAATGTAATCAGGCTAAACCTCACCATCTTCTGTATTTTTCGATTCGAGCATTTGGAGCTCAAATTTGATCTTGTGAATGTCCTTTAGCATTTATTCGCATTATTTGAATTAAAATGAACAAGTGCATATTTTCGTCTCCAATGCCTGTGGATTAGGATGACATTACTCTCAATGCCTGCAGGACTTTAACTATGACTTGTTTGAAGATTGTTGAAATAATCATGTTAATGGAGAAATGAGTTATTTGAAAATGTTAGTCCAGGTCTGTTGTAAAATGAATAGTCACAGTTCGATGAATTAGCTTGAGCTTCGTAGTGCATGTTATTCATTATCTTTAATCTACCATCATTTATTCTTTGCAATCTTTTGACATGCCTGCAGCTGGGTCCGAAAGCTGAAGATGTGAGCAAGCCCGTAAATACATTCGTGTTCTTAACTCGCTTCCTTCTTGGTGCAATGGCCGCAACATATTTCGTGTTAGTTCCAATTTACATGTGGATTAAAAATCTCATTGTTCCCAAAGGCATGCCAATATGAGAAAGTAACTGATGTGAAGAGAAGACCTTTCATGCTGTGGTAGCTAGTTCTTTGTTTCCTCGTGTTCAACTGTAATCTCTCAAGACTTTAGAACTCATATTTTACATCCTCTCTGTTAATAACCAGTCTGTGCAGCTGCAACCATCTCTAAATTTCTTTTGAACTTCCCTTTACTTCATTATTGCATCACTCCGTCGGATGAGGATAGACTAGACCAAGTCACAAGTCTGCAAGCAGATGAGATCATAGATATGTCACAATGAAAAGAAAACAATCAATATTGTTCATAGACTTGTGCTAGCTTGTCAGTTGTATATGGATTTGCCCATTGCCACATACACCTTGAAATGTTCATGGGCGAAGTACTCCTTCAATTTCTCCACGTACGCCTGAAACTAGAAACTCACCGTCAATGTTGATCATTGACCTGCACCACTTTACTGCACAACGCGTATACATTGTCAGTGTTGGCATTCTTTCTTCTTATTCTACTGTATATTCATATAGATTTGGTCAAGAAAATTTGTGGGTCTGCAATCTCACGCGGCAAGTTGACTTGTAAGAGGAGGGTCTGATCTGGTATGAGCTGTGAAATGGAATTGAATTCTTGTATCCTTGTTGTTGGGAAGATGGTCAAGCTCATATTTTTTTGCAGATGCGTCATTAGAAAATTTCAGACACTCGTGTACGCGCAGACATGAAACGCACATGTCCTTGCTTTTCGGCCTCAAATTCGTATTCTGAGATTGGCCTCTCACTTTTCCATTCATTTTGGCTTATCACTTTTTACGTACAAACAATGCTGTGGAGAGCTGGGGCCATGCTTGCACTCTTGGCTCGGTTAATCATCTGTTTATCTTATAGTTTTAAATATCATGTATCGTACTGTTCACAGTACTTTGTATATCGCGTACTATTTTTAAAATCAGTATGATTTAAACTTCCGTCTTATTTTAATAATTTTTCTAGTTTTTTAATATAAAGTTTTCACAATTCCCGTTTTTTTGTTGAAAATTATGGTATTATAAATGGTCTTTAGTTTAAGTATTAATGGTAAAATATATTTTTAATGCCTAATATTTCTGGGTTGAGCCGGTTGAACCAAATTATGGCTGCAAAACGATAGTAATGGGTACGATATATAAAATTATGGTTTATGTTCGTTTTTTGTTTTTTAAATCTTTTCTTGTTATTCATCATTTGTCATTTACAGCCCATATATCATCTACAAAAGCTGCATAGATACCTATTCACCTAACAAGTTTCAACAAAGAAAGCTAATACCATCATAGAATATAACAACTGTATTAATGCTACGATTAATTCACTCCAGAACTTGTTATAAAAATAATTCTTAGGCCATAATTAATTGATGATGATCATCGTTATATTGTGACAAAATTAAGGTTGATATTGTTTCGGCATCACTTGCCCGTGAGAAATTCGTGATAATTTTTGCCACGGCTAGTTGCCGTGACAAATCATAATTTTTTACTCCACTATTGCTTAGACGCTAAATAGCATTTAAAGCTGAATTAAACCATATGGTCATCAATCAATCTGGCATGAGAATTGAAAGAACTTGGTGTTCTTATCGAAAACTGCCATCCCTGGCGATATTAATTGTGATTAAAATTTACAGATTTGCTGTCAAGCATTATCATAAAAATGTGAGGAAGAAGGTGATTAAGAGTTGGGTGTCTGATAAATATTGCTAACAAGACATGACAAAGAAGCGCATAGTGGAAATCGACAAGAAGTATTCCCAAAAATTGTTATGGCATTTTCTGATTCGCAACTGAAGTCAGAGACAGAGTATCCAATAAGCCCCAGCTGTCCTCGAAGTGTTCATCAAAGCTGGATGCTAACTGTAACACGCGTTTCTTGATATTAAAAATAATTAGACACTCATAAAATAAAATAAACAATTAGACCTTCCTTTTAAAAAAAAAACAATAGACCTTTTTTGATGTTGCGACCTTTTACAAATAATAAATTTTTATCTAGACCCATAATACACAACATTCAAATTAAAAGATATCTCTATATATGTGAATATTGTCTGTAAAAAAAAAAAGAAATTTCATATAAGCTCCACTCACTCCCTCAGATTATTAGAGGATCATAAGATATATATGTATGAATGGTTCAACTTGTGTTCTTTGTATTGTGAGGAGAAAATTGAAGACAATAGTAACTGGTGGGGGTTGGTGAGTAGTTGTTAGCGATATGTTAGAAAACTACTGACTGGTTCCAATGTGGCTGCCTTGCTGCAACTCTCAACAGAGACTATATGGAATCCAGTGACTCAGTGACTGTGGGGTTGTCTAAATCCCCCACAAAAATGCTTTGCATAGGATGCAAGAGGATGCCAAATGTTTCATTTTGTAATCCATATAGGATTACTCTTAGCAAGTTCGCCCATGCATGGTTCAAAGTATAAGACTTCTCAATTCCGCCTTAGCTCTTTTAGGGTGTGATATGTTGGGAAATATATTGCAACTAATTATGTAGACCAGATTATATATTACCAATTACCATGGCATATAAAGGAATGTAAAAATTGATGGGCAGCTAAGAGATTTTATTATATGTAATTTTTCACCAGAGATTTTATTGTAAATAGTAAATATCCCTTAATAAGGAAGATAATCTTTCTCGTATATATAAACTATATGGTAGGAAATTATCTTCCGTGTAAAAGATAACCTTAATAAGGAAGATAACCTTCAAACATGGTAAAAGAGATTTTATTGTAAATAGTAAATATCCCTTAATAAGGAAGATAACCTTCACACATAGGACTGTGGGAGCAGGTTCAAATTCAAAGATTTCTTGGTGGCGTCATGTAAGCTTTGGACTTCCATGGCACGAGTGCAGAAAGACTTGGCCATATTTACATACCTAATGGCGGACTTGTTGATCTTGTGTATTTTACAAGGCAAGATTGTTTGATCAATTACCTCCTTTTAACACTAAAAGCCTCACCATTCAATTCAATGGTCATAGTCTTGCACCTCTTTAACACACCCACTTCTTCATTCACCTTTCAAACTCAAAGAATTTGGACCTAAACAGAAGTAAGAATTATTAAAAGAAAAAAAGAAGAAGATGGTGTATAAGAGAATTAGGAGAAAAATTAAGGTTTTCACTTTTCTAGAGTTAATAGTTAATATTTACCAAGCAATCACTTATAAAGTTATTAAGTGTCACATATTCAATGGAAGGTTTGGTCGAAAGTATTTACTACTATAATTTATTAATTTTTTTACCATGGTTTTATGCAATCGATCGAATTATATAGAGAGATATCCCGGGTATATGTCATTAAAATGGTATCATTTATCGGAAGCATTTATATATAAAAACTTCAATATCATGACATTAGTTTTTTTGATATTTTGACTAACAACAAATAGATAAAAATTAATAAATTTTGACTTAAGGTGTACAATCTCTCGATAACACGAAATAAGTTCTAATCACAATCCTCATACCACTTATATGATATGTTTACATTAATCTAACCTTGAAAAGGGTAATCATAGAGTATAATTTTAATTAATTATCGTAATAATATTATTTTTTATGTCAAGAGGAGGTTAAGTACATGAATGTTGCCACCTAACTTCAATAAAGCGATTAATTGGTGAAATAATAGAAAATTCTGGTTAAATTAATTGCCCTTATTATTATTATTAAATGGTCAAAAGAATTTTTAATAATTTTTGTCTTCCTTTGATTCACCGGTAAAACGATAAACCGATTTTAAACTTTAAATTGTCACTTTCCATTTTTCTAAGAGAAGCCTTGCTTCATTTACATGGAAATATGAATCTGCTTACCGCCCTTTATTGCCACCTCTATTATAAAAGACCATGAAGAGGCCTGGTTGGACTCTCCTGAGTTGTTAACAGCATTTCATAGGATCCTTCTTTGCTTCTTCCCATTCTTTCTCACGTTCCTCTTAGCTGTTTTCATCTCATAGGATCCTTCTTTGTTTCTTCCAATCCTTTCTCACGTTCCTCTTAGCTGTTTTCATCTATCTCTGTCTCTTTTTCTTCAAACATGGCTGATGTACTCACTGAAGAGCAGATCTCTGAGTTCCAAGAGGCGTTTTGTCTTTTTGACAAGAATGGAGATGGTATGTCATTGTGTGCTTCTTCTTATCTGGGTCTATTTTACTTTTAGTGTTTGATCATATTCAGATGTGGGTATTTGATCAAACTTTTTCTTTTAGAAGTTTTAATCTGTTTTTATGATTTTCTTCGCTAAATATTTAGATATTTGGATATAAGTTGATGAAATATTTGTTGAAGAAATGTGCGCATGTGTTTATCTTGTATCAGGATGTATCACCATTGAAGAGCTGGCCACTGTTATCCGCTCACTGGATCAGACTCCAACAGAGGAAGAGCTTCATGACATGATCAAAGAGGTTGATGCAGATGGCAATGGAACTATTGAGTTTGGGGAGTTCTTGAACCTCATGGCCAAGAAAATGAAGGTACTTTGAAAACCATATATTCATGGCTTCAACACCTTCAAACCATGGAAACGTTCTTGCTTGCTCTTTAATGGTCTTAAACAAGATGTAATGTGTTTTCTCTATTGAAGTTTGGGTAATCTTCCACTTTGACTTGTACAACATTAGTGACGCGTTTCTCCTTTTTTAAAATGATTTGATGCATGAACCAAAGACAGGTTCTTTGTTTTTACCTCCTACTGGTTGTTCACATGTATCTTTGTTAAATTAACTTGTCTTGCAGTTTTGAATGCAATGTTTCAGTTTTTTTCTTGTGGGTTTTTTTTTGATAAAAGAATTTTATGTTGTTGTGTTAGGAAGTTCAACCATCAGAAGTAAAAATTAAATGAAAAATAAAAAACACCAAGTTTTCTCCACCGTTTTGTATGATACAAGATTTTGGTTTACCTTGCACAGGAAACTGATGCAGAGGAGGAGCTCAAAGAAGCCTTCAAGGTTTTTGACAAAGATCAGAATGGATACATATCAGCCAATGAGGTATAAAAAATATTCCATTTTTTCGGAATCTTTCAACCCTGTTCATGTCATAAAAACATAACGTAACATCTATACAAAATGATATGCAGTTGAGGCATGTGATGATAAATCTCGGGGAGAAACTCACTGATGAGGAGGTGGAGCAGATGATAAAAGAGGCAGACATGGATGGGGATGGGCAAGTGAATTATGAAGAATTTGTGAGGATGATGATGACAGTTTGATTTACATCTCTTAACAAGATGATAAAAAATTTGTGTGTTAATTCATTTTTTCTTTTATAAGATTAGCCCAAATGCTACAAAATTTGTGTGTTAATTTTGTTTACTTCCAACCCATGTCAAAGTAACAAGAACTCTTTTAATAATAGTCAATGTTTGTAACCCTGCTTTTATTACTTTTGCTTGCCAACTTTCACATAGAATTATTCCTATCTCCTCTATAAAATGTGAGAGGAGCGCCTTGGCAACCAATATCTGTTTTGAGTAGATGACAGAAGATGATGTAACGATATAATATGGTGAATTCGGAGATTGTTTCTGGAAATGGATATTAGAAGGAATCAAATAAGAACGGCATTTCAATTGACAGAAACTCAGGCTGCTCCTGAGTCACTCTTAATAAAACAAAGTAAAATCTATTGATGAAGAGGATGACCATATTTCATTACATACACTCAATTACACTTCACCACTCCAAACCAAGGCCCGTTTCTTCTCACTTGTGGCATATACTTGCCGTGGGCATTGTGACACAAATTGGTGCATACTTCTTCTTGGCCTCCAGCGTGCCACGCTTCGGCTCGTCGGCCATGGCAACACCGCAGGCGGACGCGGCGGAGCAGACTGCAGCGGCAGCAGCGGCGAACATCATGTCCCTCCTGCTGTTTTTGACCTGATCCTTGTTCACCTCCACCTGCTCCACACCTTCAATCCCGGCCGCCCTCGCCGCCACGGCAAGGCGGCGGTTGACGGGCAGGCGGTTTCCGGTGCTCACGGCACCGCCGATGAATGGGGCGGTCATGGTAATCGAAGCCATTGTGAGCGGAGAATGAGCTACCTGAGAAAGTGCCTCACAAGTGCAAGGATTAGGAATGAGAAGTAGAGAGGACTAATAGCAATGTGGTTGTTTAGGCTTATGTGTGATTGGCCTCTATGTTATCTCCTACATTAGATCCTGCCAATGGGAGGTGTCCATGTGGCATTCTATCCATGAAGTCTATGGCTTGCGATTGGTGAATGAAGCGAGGGTGGCTAGAGATGATTCTCTTCGAAAGTTCATTGAAGTTTACAGTTTGTTTGGGCTTGAAGACAACTCTATTCTTGTCAATAGACTGCTTGAATGCAAGAGGCCCAGGATAGCCAAGTTCATACCAAGAAAAAATTGAGCCATAAACTGCATTGATAAATTAAAAAAAAAACCCACGAAAGCACTGTCTCTAATTAGATTGGAGTATAGTTGTAAAAATTGACCGAATTGGCCGATTTAACTCGGCTTGGTAAAAAAAGAGAGTCAAAATTAAGATAAATCATTCTACCTAAAAATCAGACCAAGAATCACCCGATTCTTGCCAATCCGAAGCAATTCTCACCCAAATCAAGTCGGGTAAGAATCGGCCAATTTAGGCCGACGGGGGGAGACGAGACGAGGAGGCTGGCGGAATGGCAGGGGATGGGCCAGCAGGTAGGGGGGGAGGTGCGCAAGGAGAGCTGGGCGGCAACAGAATTACGTAGGGAGGGCGCGTGAGCTCGCGGCCTTCTCTGCAAGGAAATCGGGTGGTGGCCGAAAAGATGGGAAGCTATTCAACGACATGTTGGCGGTGACCAGCAATGTCGATCAGCAATGGTATAATGGCCGAAGGTAGGGGTGGGCATGGACGTCCGAATGTCTGAGTCTGACCGATGTTCGAAGCATGTCCGACCAAATTTGACTGACCGAATTCGACCAAATTAAAACAAACCAAATATAGACATTTTTTAGTCCAATCGAACGACCGACTGAATGTCTGATATTTTATATCAATAAAATAATACATTTAACATTTTTTTATGCTAATATTATATTTTATAAAAATTATAAAACATAAAATACAATAAAATTGATATTTAATACCTAGAATAACCAAAATTGGCATACATTAAAAAGGATAAAAACTACCCTTATATTTAAGAATTTAGAATAATATATTCTTAAAATATATTAGATGTCATTTTCCTCTTTTTTGATAATGAACCATCAATAGAATCTCCTTCTTTGCACTCGATTTTTTCTATCTTTTCCCCTACAATTTACCCATTTACATTTTAGTAAAGAATTTGTATAATCCATATTTGAAAAAGAAATATATCAATTTGCATTTAGTATCTATCCCTTCCAAGATGCCAGCTTCCTCCGCCAAACAATTTCACAAATTTTTATAATTCAATATAATTCTTTTCATTATATCCAATTATAAAAAATTATTAAGTTAATAATTTCTAAATAATATTCAATAATCAGCATTAATCAAAATAATCAAGTATTACTCAATGAGAAATCTTATATTGATGGAGGTAGAGGGCGGCAGTCCGGCGGCGGTGGTGTCG
>JAVDBV010026419.1:0-13827 GCA_032619315.1 Piper longum
GGCTGGGCGGCGGGTGGTGTGTGGATGTAAAAAAAAATATTAATAGATCCAATAACCATCATACAATGCACTGCTATACACCGCAAAACAATGCAGCGTATAACAACATTATTGTATATATATATATATATATATATATAAAAGCTGGAATTGTAACAATTTAAAGTACTGAATACCGGTTTTCTTTTTCTTTTTTCTAAAAAAAAGCGAATTCAGGTTTGGCTAATTGTCTAATAATAATATAGTAATGTGAGATCTTATGAGGCCAGATCGGAAACCCATTCAGAAATGTCGACATTTAGAGTGTGGCCACTTTGAATATATTATCGGCGAAAGTTGTGGTTCCACATATTTTGGCTTTTATAATGATAGTAACGCTTCCAAAAACTAACGTCAGAACGACAAAACGTCCAAAGCAACGTGTCAGACGTTTTTTCTCTTCATTTTATATTAAGGTAAGGTAAAGTCATTATAAGCATACGGTAAAATTTTTTTTCTACCCTAAATTTTATTTGGGCCATCTAATTTCTCTGTCTTTTATTCTAAAAATAAAAACTTCTTCATGCCGGTGGCCACCGTCCCCCTGCCGCCTCCCCCCCACCACACTTCACCTCAACCCCGCCGCAACTGCCCTACCCAGCTGCGGCTTTCTCTACTACATTCTCCTTTCCATCATCTTGGATGCCCCCGCACTACGGACACCCCTTCAATCTGTCATGGCCTTTGCCCAAATGCAACCTCTTCTACCCTATTCCACCCCTCCCCTATCATAGATGCCCCTGCCCCGCCATGACCTCTTCTACCTCGCTCCCCCTGCCGTCGATGCCCTTGCCCCACCACGACCTCTTTTACCCCGCTCCCCCCCCCCTTCCCCCCCCCTTCCCCCCACCGCGGATGCCCCTCTCCTGTCGCAAACATCCCCGCCCCACTATAGATGCCCCTCCTCCCTGCTCCCCCTACACCCTACCATCGACGGGGTTGAGAGGGAGCAGGGAGGATGGCCGCCCCGTCCACAGTGGGGCGATGACGACAGATATTTTATTTTTTTTACTGTGTGGCTAGATTTGGCTACCACCTACCAGGCTCGGTCGCCTCTGACCGTCCCTTGACCAGATTTTGCCGACGATGGCTAGATCAGACTATGCAGGAAAAAAATAGCTTATCTTTCGCTGTGTGGTCATATCAGGCCACAGTTGGCCATGTATGGCTGCCCCGCGGTATGATTTGGCCTATCGGTGGCCAGACAAGGCCGCCCACTGCCGAATGTAGCCGGCGGGTGCAAGAACTAGCCGCGACTAGCAGCCCATAGCCGGCATGACTGTTTTTTTTTTTTAACAATAGATTTAGACCATTTTTTTAATCGAACAGCATAGATCAAAGTTTAGTTTTTTTTAATAATAGATCTGGGTCGTCCTTATAATCAGCTCATATCAAAGCCAAGGATAGTGCACCTCAACCCTTCTCTTTATATTATTCCACATTTTTTTTTTATTTATTGTCTCACCTACACTCTTGAGTATATAAGCTCTCGATTCTTCAAGCCATCTCAAAATTATCATGTGATAGGATTCTTTTCGGCTTAAAATCGTGTTTCTTGTACTAATACTTTTACAATTTTTTTCCTGAAAAAAATAACTTATAATTTATAAGTAATTAAAAAAATCAATCAAGTAATCAAGTAATAATATTATAAGCTTTTGAATAGGCCGATCAAAGCTCGAGCTCCTAAAAATTCATTCAAACTGACAAGTACGTAGAAGTAAAGTAATTTGGAACAAGTTGAAACAGGAACATATATAAAATTCAGCGATGAAAATTGTCTAAGCATAGCATGAGCTTGATTACAACATCAAAGTTTTCTGTGCGAGTGCTTCGTGATCATTGTAGTTTTGCTTTAGCTCCAATACTATAGGCATCAACCTTTCTCCTTTCTGAAAAGGTATAATTACAAAACTTTGCTCATTATATATTGTCTTATTATTGTTCGATCCCAGACGTGAGGTGGTGTTCATATGAAGGAAAAGCTGTTTTAAAAGAAGGCAAAAACGTCGAGCAATGCAAAAACCGCGGGGGCAGTAGTTTCATCCACCTCTTTGTATAATGGGATCACATCGACACTGACATCACTCCTCCAAATTCGCTTTCCAACTTCTATCAACAAGACCTTTTTCTACCTGAAGATACTTGCAAATGGGTAAATTGGTTTATGGGGCAGCAAGAGGATCGGAAGTGACGTTGAACTCATCACTAGCAGCAGGGTCGATGTAGATGGGGATGGCAGATTCAAAGAATGAAGAATGTTGAGCGATCAACACATCACTCCCTTTGTTTTACTTAATTGACTGCTTCGGTTTGCAATGATAATAAACTCCATGGGTTCATTGAAACAAGAATTGGACGATAAGTTCTACACATTACATGCATAGTATATACTTCATCTCTTCCTTTACACTAGCAGAAAATAACCTCTTGCAAATTGGCCATTACTTTATCACTGCTAAGCCGTGGCAAAATTTAATGTTGCATTTTTTAAAAAAAAATTATGACAATTGCCACTGTGCGCAATATTCGATTTTTTTTAAAAAATTGCGGTGGCAAAATTTAATCACGGGATTAGCTATCGCTAAATGTGTCCGTTGCTATTTTTTTAAAAAAAACCACAATGATAGCCACAAATTGAGATGATAATATTCAATTTTCGCTCCTCTGCCATCGCTGCCTTCCCTGCCTTCTGCCATTGCCACCGCCATCCCCACCCTCAGCCGTCCATTACCATCCCCGTCCCACCATTGCCGTCCCCACTACTGTCGTTCCTCGCCGCGGTCATCGCTGCCACAGCCGCCCCTGCCACGGCCTCCCCTGGTCACCACCCTGCCTTCCCTACCACCGCATCCCCGCGCTGCCTCGGCTGGCTGCCCCCACCATGGTCCAGCACCGGTTATTTGCCTTGCTGGACGGCCAACCTCATCGGCAACGGTGCCGGCAAGGACAATTTAATTATATATTATATATATATATATATATATATTTATTTGATATAGGCTTTAACCACAGCTTAGTCACCGCGAGTGCAGTGTTTAATATTAACCACAGCCTCCGGTGGCTAAATAAATAGCCCCAGCCGCAACTACCACCCGCGACACTGGTGGCAATATCCCGTCGCTAAGTTTATCTAACCACGGGATTTTTCCAAGTGTTGGTTCTTATACGAGGTAATCCTCTCTTTTTCTTACACAACAACAAGGCCACACTTTTATAGTCAATAAATATAAGTTTGATCAGACACGCACTACCTAAATAACCAGAACAATTCAAATAGTAAAAACACTAATTAAGCCATATAGTGGGGCGGCGTCCGTAAAAAACTTTTATGCACAATAAAGATATAATTTAGAAGAAGATACTAAGACTGCATGAGACAAGAAAGCTTCGTAAAAGCCCCTTCAAAACTTGAATAAAAGCGTAAAACCCACACGATGATACACAAAACCGCCAGATTCCCCACAATGAAAGCATAAAACCCTTACAAAAGAATGATGCAAAGAATCTTCCACAAAACTAAACCACCCCTCAAGAATTGAATAAGAACGGAAAACAAGCACAGCAAGAGATCAAAATAAATAAATACTACCGAGAAGGTGATATAGAAGATGGAACAGGCCGTGACGACAAAGGATCGTAAGTCAGTAAAATATTGTCGGAATGGTGGTCTTCTTTTATTGAACGGATTCACCGTACCTGGAGCAGCTGCTCTGAGTATTCTAAGGAGAAAAAAGCAAAACTAAACCAGCAGGATCCATCCCCAACACGGCCTATTTCTGAAACTCCAAAGCCTGATCAAGGAAAGCAACAAAGGCAATTATCTTCCATCATGTCTCTTCATTTTCTTTATTACCAGCTTTTTAGTTGATTTACACATGATTCACAGCTTTGAGCGATATGATTCATAGTTATTTATTCCAGACTTTGTTGCCTATCATGCAATATCAATTATCCAGCCAGGATGATATTCTCGCCGAGCACTGTGAAGAAGTTACGGGAATGGTGCAAGTTGCCAAGGTGCATTTACATTTTCCCCTCCGCTAATGAAATTAAGATTCAATAAGTTGATATTCTTGTCCACGGTAAAAGATGATATGAAATTGATGAATCTCGGCCTTTTGTGACATAATTCAACCAAGGAAGCAGACTGTACAATGGCAATTAAGGAGGAGATCCCCAAGAAACAAGAACAAAACAATTTCGACAGAGGACCATTTCCGGATAAGATAGAAGAGAAAGTTTCCCATTCGAGGGGCAAGAGCAGCTTCGCGATCAATACCTATCTTTGATTCATTCTCAGAGAGCCTGTCAAATGATGGCAGAGGAGACGGAGGAGAGGAAGAAGATGGACCTGAAGAAGAAGAAGTGAATATAAAGAAAAAAATGGGACTAAAAGACGTACCCCTACGGAAATGAAAGTTCTGCAACGGTGCCTCAATCGGGGCCAGCACGGACGAAGAAGATAAATTTTCACTAGGAAAAGAAAGTTCTGCACCGGTGTCGCAACAGAGATGAAAAGAGCAGAGATTACAGATGAAATAGAGGGCGGCATAAATACTGAATCTTATGGAACAAAAGATTATCGGGTGAAATATGATCTTCAATACATGCCGGTGAAACGGAAGCAGAAGGTTCAGATCTGAGAGAAATCCAATTGGAACTCAGTTGTCCATGAATCAATGAACTGGAACTCAAGAATCTTCCATAAATGTTGTGGCTTGAAAAAAAATAAATTATTAATCAAAAAATAAACCCTATTGTTGGCATGGTCCATGAACAAGTACAGAATAAGCAATTGTCGGGCATTCATCATTCTCCCAGCAGAGCTAGTAATCTTATTTTCATCTGTTTCTCACTTCAAAAACTTATAAATTTTTCTCTTCCTTGACCAAATACAAATCTTTACCGAAACCAATAGCAAATTCTCAATATGAATTGCCTCAAATAATACGCAAAAGGATATCCTATGTTTGCCTAATCGAGCCAATATTGACAAGTTGCATGTATTTTAACAGCAAGAAGCAATAAATATAATTTAAATATTTTGGCTTATGTGCTATGGCTGTGATCATGGCACTCATCCGTATACATTTATCTCACCCAACCTTGCTCCATTTGGTGCGGCTGGGTAACCTTCTATGTCCTCCATATTTACATTAAAAAACTCAACAATGACTATCGACTAGAAAATCAGCTCCAAAAACAAAATTTTTATCTGCAATAAAATTTCTAATCTGGTTGTAGATGATGCGGTCATTAACTATATGAAAAATTGTAACTTCACTTAGCATTCAAAAATCTCACGGTTATCAAGGGAATTTGGCCAGCTACAACCTACCGACCAACCCAGGACACCCAGAACCAAATCCACGCTTGAACAAGCATCAACCTATAATCAGATAACAGTCAATACGAAAACACTTGTAGAGATAATTAACGATGAGATCACTAAACATTTACCAGAGAGTCGAAACCACACTCGATGTGGAATAACATGACTCCCATTCCCCTTCTCCGGTCAATCTCAGCCTGCATATTTATATGAAAGGTAAGTATATCATAGGGCATTCTCGGCATTAGCAAGTTCTGAAAATAGCTGGATAACTCAAATTTCACTTCTATATTTGAAATGTCCACGAGATCACTCACCACACAAGAACAGATGGTGATTCCTGCAACCGTCAAAGCAGAAACAACGTCTGCCATCATCCCTGTAAACATCAAAAAGTTCAAAATATTGATCAGCACTCGTAACAGGAAGCAAAGAAATAACATAAATTATTCAGCTAAAGCATTGAAGTATCATTTCAACGGCTGTGCTTTTTGGGAAGGAGAGAAAAAACCTTTTCTGTCTATACATATAGCACATAACCACTGAATTGAACATCCTTCGACATTATGCCATGCAGCCACCTTACTAGCTTGCCAACTATCCAACCCAGGTAAGACTTCTTTGTACATTGGGATGTTACAAAAGATCGCCTCCGATTTTCTTGTTAGTCGTAATGGCGTTGCTCCATTGATATTTAAACTCATCCCTTCTACCTTCTTATTGTGTTTCCCATTAACCTTAGGAACAGGACACCCATTTGAAGTCTTGAGAAGATCCTCATGAGTTGTCATATTAGCTGAGTACCCAGAAACATTCATGAGTATTTTCTTCCAAACAGAACTCTTCTCCAGGGGCAATCTGTAAATTTGCTTTTCAGAAGATATATCATCTTCCAGATCTGCAACAAAATTGTTTACTGTCTCTGCAGTTATTTCAGAGGCTGAAAGTGCAGCTTGCTCACGTAGGAACTAGTTGGAGGAAAATTAGACCCAATTAGATAATGTAAAAAATAGCTCTTAAGTTGTATACAAAATAAACAGTTAAAACTGTACTTTGATGATCTTGTGTCTAGCACTTCGCGTCTTAGCATGTTGCAGCCACTGCTGATGCCTCTGAAAAGCTGATCTGCTGGACAAAGCCTGAGATGTTAACAGTCAACAAATTAAACAGGGAAAATAGTTTCAGTTTCATGGAGAAAATATAACTCTGCCAATGTTTGTGCATTGCGGGTCCTATGTGCAGATAAAGAATGAGAGTTGGCATCAGGAATGGCATCCCTGACCATCCAAAATTTTACCATTTGTAATCACATAGATTGTAGTTTATGAACGATGTCCCCAACACCCTTTGAGCATCAGGTGGCTTATTAATTTACAGAATCAACCATTCACCAATAAGAAAAAGAGATGGAAGATATCTGACTGGTCAGACCATAATCAATAAATAACATTGGTAAAGGAAGGTCACTGTATGGACACATTGCTAAACAATTGGAAAATGAGACATACATCACAGTGAACTTCTGATAATTTTTGAACAAGGAAACAAAAATCACCACAATGGGAAAAATTGGGACTAGCACCACCCTCCAAAACGTATAAAACAGTAATATGATGTATGCCATTTGCGGCAAACTAAAGTAGGTTTTCAGTATTTTGAAATTTTAATGGTCCAGTAGAAAAACTACACAGCCGAGTGATTACAGGTATAAATAAGATTTGTCTTCTAAGACAAATCAAGTTAACATTTCCACTATTGCGCAAGTCATTCATGCTGTTTACGAAATTAGCATAGGTGAGCCAAATCATATCATGCCAAAAAATGCACTATAAAACAAGTGAAGTGTCCTTACATTGTAAGTGATTATCTCCACAACTTCAGCATTGGAAAGTACATGCATGGGAGAGACAAGATTACCATTCACCTGCAACAGAGAAAAAACTGATTCATTTTAGACTAAGGTGCTGCCTGCTCGTAAAGGAATTCAATTTCATCAAAGGAACATTATAATTAGAGTGGTTGCCTTTACAAACCTTTGCAGCTACCATTTTATTTCCAATCTCAGTATGTATAAGATATGCATAGTCAATCACTGTCGCACCCTTGGGTAAGTTTTTTATCTGAACCACAAGAAAGATCATGAAATGAATTGATACATGATCAAACAAGGGAAGAAGAGACTTCAAATTTTCAGTTAAGTCCGACCTCCCCTTTTGGTGTAAAGACAAACACTCGACTTCCCAACAGGTCCCTGGTGATTGTATCTACAAATTCCCGGGAACTCATGTTACCAACAAATTCTTCTTGCCACTCTCTGATAGCGTTAAGCCAACCAATCTGCAAGAAAGAAAAAAAAATGGAAAGAGTGAGTTTGTAGATAAGTTGTTGAAAACTTAGAAGATAAATTAGGCAAGAATGTTCAAATATCTCACCCTAAGCGCAAATCCAGTGTTATCGAGGCATGCAGTTTTTCCTCTTGACTTCCTTGCACTCATTGGGTTGTGCCCAACCAGATTACCAACAGATCCTCGTCCACTGTAGTGAGCAGCAATGCCTCTTTCAGCAATCAAATCCATCTCTTCCGTCCTTATCTATCAGTTGTGAAGAAAAAGCGAGACAAATCATTTTGCTGGAAATGAACTATATAATATTGAAGAGAAGATCCCAAGTTCACATTTGAATTTTATATCTGATGGCACAATTAATTGTAGGCTCAAAGGTATTATTTAGGGGATCAATAAAAGGCAAAGAACTGATTAGTGTCTCTTTTACAGTTACAATTACACCCAAAAAGCATTTATAATTATTGATCTTTCACCAAGTAACAAGGTTACCTGCACTTCTAGTCTAAACATGCTTTCATATAAAAATGGTATCACAATCGTATGAAGGGACTGATAACCATTAGGTTTTGGAGTAGCAATATAGTCTTTCATCTGCAATGCAAATAATCAAAAATTTATTTGAATTTTCTAAAACATTATAATAAAAAATGAGAAATTCCACACAAACAGTTGAACCATGTTTTGAGTAGTATTTCATTCAAAAGACACCTCAGGACATAGTCAAAGAATGGCGATGCACAACTAGGTGAGGTCCATTTAAAGACTCGGATTCAACATTCTTCTATACATGAAAACTGTCCTGTCATTATTTTTTTGTATTATATAGATTCTTTTACCTAATGTCAGACTATGTTTATATATTTCTGTATTGCATTTATTTCAAACTTTTGTGGCTTAGTTTTATTCCTACAAATATTATGTGAAGGCTTACACCTCAGGACTCATTCAATTAAGATATCTAACACTTTCCTTCTTGATAATCTAGTCACCTTTGCTTAAATAGCTTGTTGTGTTTAAGACTTCAATAGGCCAATTATTGTCATTCTCTAAAATTATTGTGTTTAAGATATCCAAACCAAAAAGTGAGGACCACCCATTGCGCTCAATGGGAATCTCTAAAATTAGGATCATATGGAAATTTGACAACATGCCCCTCATTTCACAATGTAAGAGAGAAGATCAATCTATGTACTCATTTATAGAACACTTTTCCACTTACTGTTCTAGGAACAGGAGTCCAGATTCCATGGACCAGACCAAGTACCTGGTAGCAAACCTGGATATGAAATAAATATATAAATAAGTAAATAATAAGAAAATAAAAAATTAAAAAAATAAAATAAAATCATTATAGTAACAAGAATGCAAGACAAAAAAAGTGGTGTTATATGACTTTTAGTTCTTTGGACATGCACCTCAAGATGCATATAGAATGTTGCTTCATCAATTTCTTAGCTGGGAGATGGGAATCCAAATTATCTCCATCCAAAAATTCTCAAGAAAGCAGAAAAATTATATTAAAAAATTATGATATTTTATTGATATATTAAAATATTTACAAATTCTCAAGAAAGCATAAAATTAACATTCAAGTATCAAATCAGAGGAGGAGCTTAGCAAAATTCCCCACTAAACATTGCCAACTCACAGCTCAAGAAGAGATCAAGCATCTTAGGTCTAATATTCACCAAAACGTACTTGTTGCGCATTACTTAGAGGTCCAACACCAACACACGGCTTTGGGTGTATGATAATCCTAAGCTGTTGATCCAAACATTACCAAACATTAAATATGCCGATGATATGTTGATCAATTATGCAAGCCCAAGAAGCTTTTAAGCTTTACAAACCTGAGCTACTTGGTTCACCTCATTTATTGAGCTTTTAGACTTGAGCATAGCTCTATAGATACTGCAGCAACATGAAAAAAGTATAATATAGCAAAGCAGGTATATATATTTATTCTAATTAAACAGTTGATATATTTTCACATTTTACACAACTTGCTTTCAGAAAGAAAGTGAGTAGTTGGACCATTGAAGATATATTGACCACACTTTTCACCTGTAAGGTTCCTTGCATACGGACCGCACTTCTGTCTTGAGTGTCATCAGATCAAGGAATTGGTCCTCTTCAATTTTCTGCTTCAATATTTTCTTGGCCTGCCAGATGATAAAATGAAGAGCTCAGAAGCTACATCAAAATAGAAAAGTATAACTACCAATTTAGTCGGAAAAGAATTTTACTTGAGAAAAAAAAACAAATGGTACCTCCTGAATATCCTTTTCATGTTCTTTATAAAGTTCTCCAAGTCTCCTGTTGACCTCAGCAAATTCATGCTCATTAGTGTACATGAATGATAAGTTCTCAAGTTCTGCCTGAAAAACATTAGCAAAAGCGTAAAATCCAGAATTACAATAAAAATTACACAAAAATTTTTCAAGTTCCAACTCAAGGTGCAGCTGCATTTAAAAATGTAAAGTAAGAAAGGTACACAGGCAATAGATTTCCGAGTTCTGCAAAACAAAGCTACTAGCAGCATGAGGAAGAATTTTTTTCAAAAAAAAAAAAAAAAAAACAATTATGCCTAACTGCATTCAATGAAGGAGACTTCCAAGAAAGATCTCCTGAAAAATCCCTGTCTCAGACTACCATAATCTTAAAATAAACTAAAACAAATATAAATCCTGAAAAATTCATAATTTATTAGAACTATTTAGACATGCAGAAAATATGTAAAACTATAAGTTGTACTGCACCAAAATGTTCATCTATCGGAACGACAACCAAATTCCATGGGCTCATATGGTTAACTTATTCATCCCAACAACAAATGGAATGGTGATTCACAACAAATGAAATGTGAAAACGCATACAATCAATATGTAAAAATAATGCTTCCCAACAAAAAGATGTGTGAGCATACCTTGATTTGGTACATTCCAAGTAATTTCGCCAAAGGTGCAAAAACCTGCAGTGTCTCCAAAGCTATGCTAGACTGTATGCCAAATAGAAAAGCTAAATAATGACTGCCACATATAGCTTATATACAAATCCAGGACGAAACTAACTTCTTACCTTAACTATCACTACTAAATATCTATAAAATACAAATGACAGTCCCGTATGTGGCATTTAGTATACCTGTTTGTGCCAGGGCATGTGTGAGAGTGTACGCATGTTGTGCAATCGATCAGCAAGTTTCACAATAATTACACGAACCTGAAACATAGACAAGTGCCTTTCTCATCAAGAACAAACAAGATTAATCCAAATAAGTTAATGTACATAAGTCACTAGACCCACTTCTTCTGTCATAGCCAAGAACATTTGCCGCAAATCATCTGCTTTTACGTCCTTTCCTGAATCACAGCCAGTTTTGTACTGCAACTTCCCCAACTTGGAAACCTAGAAAGAGAGTTTCAGCATCAAAACAAGATAAATACATATCGAACAATGAGAAAAACTAGACTGCAATAAACCTTGGTCTCTCCTTCCACAATGCGGCGCACTGTGGGACCAAATTCCTTTTCAATCCTCTCAAATGTAACAACATTTGTATCTTCAACAGTGTCATGTAGTAACCCAGCAGCAATTGACTCCCAATCCATTTCCTAAGGTCATGGAAATATTCCAAAATTTAGCATGACGTTCTGGCAGTATCCATTTTGCCTTCCATAGGTCAAAGTATTTGAAAAAAAAAGTTCTCACAAGATTTCCAAGAATTCGTGCAACTTCGACTGGATGTATAATAAAGGGTTCCCCACTTCGTCTTTTTTGTCCATCATGTGCCTCAAAAGCCAGCTGCAGACCCAAGAATAAGCATTTACACATTCTAGCGGTTGTTCATTCATATCTACAACTTGTAAGATCATGGATACAGAGATCAACACATTTCTCTCAAGTAAAATAAGGAAAATCTATTTGAATATGACGTCCAAGATGTACCTCAAATGCTCTGCGGATAAGCTTCAAATCTGAAGATGGAAGATATACAATGGCTGGTTTTAGATCCTTAAAAGATCAAAAAAATTACAAAGTGAATACATTGATTTGTGAAGACGGTTTATTTTATGAATTCAGGGATTATTTAGGCATTAAATAAAAAAGTACCATTGATTTGTGAATATAGCATAAACTACAAGTGAATATGCATTGGTATTATGTCTATTATGATTGGTAGCTTTGAAAAAGAAAACTTCGTAGATTTGTATGAATAAAATCACTAATACACCATCTTATTAACTAATTGCATTAATAAAATTAATGCACAGTACCCAAGGATTAAGACTTTACTGTGGCTGAGTACATGGATATACCATTCATTAGAAATGGGATCAAAAACCTTGATTCATGTTAGATAAACTATTATCTCTTAACAAATTCACAAATAAACCTTAACATCTTTTTTTACATCAAAACCTTAGCATTAACATATTCTTCTACTATAAATAACTAACATATTCTTCTACTATAAATTAAAAAGCTTCGAAAAGATGTCTCACCTCCCATAATGTTTCTGGGAAACTTTTATCGGAAGATTGAGCAAAGGATGAAGAAGAACAGCATAGTCGCTTTTCATTTCTGTTGTATGGAAAGACTTTTGATTTCCGACACATTGGTAAAGTAGAAGATTCAACATATTTATTGGATTCATCAAATCCCAAGTCTCCATTTCTCCATCCAAACTACAAATGGATTGGCACATAATTTTTTTACAAATATACATAAAAAGAAGTACATCTTTCACAGAAAACAGAAAATAAAGATAGTGGTTTGTGGTATTACTAAGGAGAAGCCCACAATGATCAGGAGCATGAGGAAGTGAGCAATTTGAATTGTCGCTTATCCACTAAACATACTTAGTTATTACAACAGGGATAACCATATTGATCTCCGACACTATGCTCATATAAAGAATGCATTTCTCATCTCTGAACCCTGTAACTTCCCCCTCTCCCTTTCGCTCTATAAATTGATCGCCACATTTCAAAGGAACTATTAATATATGTGAATTACATACTTGAGAGTATTGAAAAATACCCTTCGGAACAATGCTTACTAATTTACATATGCGGCCGGGTAAAAGCCACGAAAACCGAATTTTTGTTCAAAAAAAAAGAAACTGTTGACAGAGAATTTACTAAAGACGTAGAAGATGCTTTCTTTCCACTCAAATGGTCAAGAAGTAGGTACACCTCTACCATCTTAGTATAGAATAAAAAAACAAATATTTTGAAATTTGAACTCATCAAGAAAGACTTTTGCAAAGCCAAGAACCACCATCAAAATTAAACGAACTTCAAGAAGTTATCAGGAAATTGTCATCGGAAGGGCCAAGGGAACTTACGGAACGGATATGAATCTTGCCACACCGCCTCCCCTTAGGCCGACCTACATTGTGGAAGGGGCTCGTTTGCGCCTGTGTGGTGCTGGCGAGAAAGCCAGTCAGAGCCCTGGGCGCTTTCCATGCGCAGGATAGACCAGTGCACAAGTTCACACATTCCACTGACACTGCTCGTCGTCCCCAATCAGTAACATCCAACCAAAACAATCTCTATCAACAAAAAGAGTCCGAAATTCGAAAAATGGAACAGAATAAAAAAAACCCACCGCAAAACGACGGCGCCCAAGCCATGGCCAAGCCTCACCAAGGAGAACGGCCCCAGCCACCGAAACAGGGGAACAACTGAACCAAACCGGCCAAGAACAATCACAGGCAGCTCGAAAACATCAATAAGAGCACAAAATAGATGGAAAGTCTCGAAATTGAAGCGGTTGTGGATGAAAACGGTGCCTACCGGACCAATATGGCGTCTTGCGATCATCGAGAGAGCTCGGAAAAAAGCGGAGAAAAAAGTGTGCTTTGGAAGAGAGAGGTGAGTGAGGGGGAATACGGAGATAAAGGGAGAGGTAGAGAGGGCGGCAGCGGTGGAGGAGATGGGGAAGAGGGGGACGGAGATGGTGAAGAGGAAGGACAAGGTTGCAGGAAGAGAAGAGTCGAGGGAGGCCACACGAACGCACCAGATATTCCTCTTTTCTTTTCATTTTTTCCACCGAATACTTAATAATAAAATAATATATATATATATATATATATATATATAT
>JAVDBV010026462.1:751-19812 GCA_032619315.1 Piper longum
CCCCCCCCCCCCCCCCCCCCCCCCCCCCCCCCCCCCCCCCCCCCCCCCCCCCCCCCCCCCCCCATGAGTATGACGTTGAGATATGTTTCCTCTGTCGCTGTCGGGACAGAGGACTGATCTTTCAATGAGAAAAAGAAGAGGTTTATGTAAGAAAGCTTGATTCGTTTGTGGCCTTTTTGGTGGGGGATTGATTACGACGGGCCTCTCTGCCAACGAATCTCGCATCGAGACAGATGCGATGGCAGCCGATCTTTTTGTTAGAATGACTCTTGCTGTGTCCTACTCGCGGGTGCCCCTGATCTGTTCTTTTCTTTTAGCTAGGCCGCCAAAGGTGAAGCTGTATGATTGATTCAATGATCCTTCAATAAATAAATAAATAAATTCGAGGATTTTTTTTTTAAAGAGAGAGCGAGAGTCAGAGGGCATTGGTGTTGACAAAAGGGGGCTTCGATCAAAGAATGGAGCACATATAAATATATGATAAATAATATTTTTATCTTGGTAAGATAGATATCGGTACACAAAGGAAGGCGGTGACCCCGTTCCGAGCGTTCTCTCTCGGCCGCCAGCTGTTTCACTCGTCCCTGCGGGGCGGCGCATCCTCCGCTCCTCCCAGACGGCAGAGACATCTTCCCCTATGCTAGGTACGTAAATAGATTGAGGCCCGACGATATGATTGACGAATGAAGCTCCTTCCCCATCTCATTTACGCTATTATTATCATTTATGTTCAGGACCCCCGGTGATTCGGTCTACGCAGTTGACGAACCACCTACCCTCCTTCCTCTCCTCTCTCTCTAGCTACCATCTCCCCTCTTTTCATCCCCCCCCCCCCACCCTCCCCTTTTGTTGATTGCTTGATAAATAATTGATTGATAATTGATCACTCCACCTCTTCGTACTCCTGATTGTCCTCGGGCTTGATGGATCCCATATTGGTGACTTGAGCTTCCATTAATTAGGTGCGATTGCCTTTAATTTTTAGCTTTGTTGGATTCATCTTTTTTTTTAATTAACACATACATGACTTGATCTCTCCTCGTCTCCTCTGTCCATTGTTTCCCTCTCCAGCAACTTCATTAAGACGATTTTTTCTTTCTTAATAGCTGCATGCCGATTTTTTTCCCCTAAAGATTCATGCGTCTGTTTTGCTTGTTTCATGCTGGTGCTGGCGCTTGTCTGAATGGGTTGCCTATGATTCATCCTTTTAGTAACCCTGCAATTACAATTTTACTATTTAGCAGCGAAAATGGGCAAGCTGACACACGTTGCTCTCGTCTTGTGTGTGTGTGTGTGTAATGTCTATGTCTATGTGTGTGTAGGACATAAAGACGCGCTTCACTTGAGATGAAATGAAATAGTAGAGCAAGTAAAGAAGGGAGGTTTGGCAACCAGAAATGGCTTTCAAGCCGCTGGTGTGGTACTGCCGGCCAGTTAAGAATGGATTTTGGTCCAAAGCAGTGGAAAATGCCTTCGGCGCATATACGCCCTGTGCCATGGACACCTTGGTCCTTGGGATCTCGCATTTGGCCCTTTTCGGTTTGTGCTGTTATCGAATATGGCGTACCAAGAGAGACCACACTGTTCGCAGATTTTGCCTCAAGTCTCCTTATTACAATTACATGTTGGCGTTCTTGGCAGCTTTTTGCTTTGCAGAACCTCTGTTTAGGATGGTCATGAATGTGTCTATTTTTAATGTGGATGGACTGTCTGGTGTTGCTCCATTTGAGGTGAGTTTCTCCCTTCACTTGATTTTCTTTTTGCTTTTGGGGTGATAAAATTGGCCACTTCTTTACTGTTCAAAGTGTCTGTTGGGAAGCTAGGGTAGTACTTCTTCTGCTGTTAAAATTTGCTCGGGTAATGAAATCAGCTAGAGAGTCTGTTGTCTGTTGAAGATTTAGTATACTGAGATACCACACATGTGATAACCAGCAGCCAGTTTAGGAGAGCTTGTGCTGATGTACTGCAAACACCTCAATCTTTTTGCCTGGGTTAGTGATGATAATGATGTTGATGCGTCCTTATTTTGTTATGAAAAAACATGAGTTGCACCTCCCCCTCCATGGCATGTACAACTATCAAATACTAGAGGCTAATATCGTATCTCTGCTTTTTTATTTATTATTAGAAAACACTGGAGGAATAGGCATTTCTATAAGTATCTGATGTAAAGATGGGTTCAAACTTGATGTAACTTATCTGTTGGAAGCAAGCTAGCTATGCAGAGTGCAAACTTTGTTTTTTTTTCTCCACCTCATTGCAGATAGTTTCTACATTAATTGAAGCAGTTGCATGGTTCTGTATGCTGATTCTCATTGTATTAGAAACTAAAGTGTACATTCGGGAGTTTCGTTGGTATGTCCGCTTTGGAATCATCTATGTTTTGGTTGGGGAATCTGTAATGCTCAACCTTGTCCTTTCTGTCAAAGAGCGCTATAAGCAGTAAGACATACAATTATATTCTAACTCACAGTCTTCCTTTCTTTATTCCAAAAAGTGTCGATGTCATCAAACAATACATCTGATGCCCAGATTTTCCATGCAGATCTGTGCTCTATCTATATCTTGGTGAACTCTTTGTTCAGGTCATTTAGTGAAGATACATTTATCTTGCAATTTCTGTTTTACTTTTTATCTTTTTAATAAAAATAAAAAATAAAAAATTGTGCTATAATTTGAGCCAATATTGCTGTATTTTTTTTTCAACAGGTTTTATTTGGAATTTTATCAATATTCTACGTACCTGATTTGGATCCTTATCCGGGATATGTTCCACTTCATGATGAGACATCTGCTGACAGCACTGAATATGAACAGCTTCGTGGGGAAGAAGAGATATGCCCGGAGAGGCATGTTAATATTTTTTTGAGTAAGTGATAGAAACATTTCTTACCATGTATCAATCATTAGACAACATAAAATAAATTTTATTTTGCCAAAGAATCTGTTTGCTTGAGCATTGCTGGTCACAAGCCTAGAGGAAGGAGGGTTGGTGACAAAAAGGGCAGAATAAGTAGAAGAGACAGCAGCATTTTATTTTAGAAACAGCAACATTCATCATGCTGTCACAAAGAAAACTCAATATCCGTTGTGCTTTGGTTTTTATGTTTTTTTAGTGTTTTTTTTAAGAAGAGAACATGTATGTATGCCAGAATAAATTATTATTACAATTATTCTTTCTAAAAGGCCTAAACTTAATACTGTGTGTTTTTATGTCATGGGTCTCATGACTATGATAGTTTACATCATTATGATTTCATTGTTTGAGAAAAATATGTGAAATAAAGTTTTATTCATGGCACCAAAATATAGTTTGATTATTTCAATTTTTCTAGAAATATTTTTCGAATGGATGACACCCCTCATGCAACTTGGCCACAAAAGACCCATAACTGAGAAAGACGTCTGGAAGTTGGATTCATGGGATAGAACTGAGACACTTAACAACAGGTGCCTTTTGTTATGTTTTGGGCTGTATGACTACATCAGATTTTGCTTCTTTTGTAAATATATCTAAGTTGTAGGTTTCAAGAATGCTGGCTTGAGGAATCTAGGAAACCTAAACCATGGTTGTTAAGAGCATTAAATCGTGCCCTTGGAGAGAGGTAAATTTTATTTGCCATGAATTTAGTTTCTATGTGTATTGTTTATGTGAACCTATTTTCTGACCTCTCTTGATTGATAACTATGCTCTTTTTTTTATAGATTTTGGTTGGGAGGATTTTTCAAGGTTAGAAATTTATTTTCTTCTCTTACTAGGATAAATGGAAACCAAAAAAAATTGATATCGGCTGATATTTTCAAGTCTGTTTGTTACTCGATACATTCAATTTTGCTTTTTTATTACAATTTTAACAGTTCCTTTTTATATCATATGCTGCTTTACCCATAGATTGGAAATGATGCTTCTCAATTTGTGGGCCCAATTATTCTGAACCTTCTCTTACAGGTGCATGCTGTACTATTAGTATTAAATTCTATCTTTCTATTCCTTTATGCTAGATAATTATTGTCTCCTGCCTCCTGTATAAATTTTCATATCCAAATCCACATGTCCTCCTTGCGTGTGTGTGTGTATGTGTGTGTGTGATGTGAACTATGATTTTACTGAAATTTGTTTATTCTTTTACTGCAGTCTATGCAAAGTGGAGATCCACCATGGATTGGTTATATATATGCCTTCTCAATATTTTTAGGAGTTGTACGTTCTCTCAATTGGATTTGTTTTTATAACTATCAGATATTGTTCCCCATATTCTTCTGGCAAAATATTAGTGTGCACCTGCTCCCTTTTAGTGAGCTTACTACTATTTTCCTTGTATCCTGACATATTTTTTAACAGTCATTAGGGGTGTTGTCTGAAGCTCAATATTTTCAAAATGTCATGCGTGTTGGTTTTCGCCTGAGGTCAACCTTGGTATGATTTAGTCGGTTAACCTTGTTTATTTTTGTTACAATCTGCTCTGCCAAATAAATTTAACCTGACATTTTTTTGAAAAAAACATTGTTGATTTCCTTATTGAAGCATTTTTATTTCAGTTAGTCATAGCATTTGCAAATATGCTTTTGCTGTAAATGTTGTAGATTGCTTCCATCTTTCGTAAATCTCTGAGATTAACACACGAGGGTCGCAGAAAATTTACGTCTGGTAAAATAACCAATCTGATGACAACAGATGCTGAAACCCTTCAGGTTCATTCTAGAATCTCTCTTTTTATTTTGTAAAAAGCATTGCAGTTGATGTTATTTCCTTATCTAACAATTTTTGTTGGGTATATGAAGCAAATATGCCAACAGCTTCACAGCCTATGGTCAGCTCCATTTCGAATCATCATCTCTCTTGTACTTTTGTATGACCAGCTGGGTGTTGCTTCCTTGTTGGGGGCTTTGATGCTTGTTCTCATGTTTCCCATACAAGTATGATGGTTTTTTAGTACTGGTTTGGTTTCATTATACGCAAGTGAATTGTTTGGTAATCTCAACATTTAGCCTAAATTGGTTCCCTAATTGTCAGATTCTTCATTTGTTGAACAAATTATCTATCTACATGTTTGTTTCTTCTGGAAAGTAAATATACTTTAATTATTGATCCAATGCATGCCATATTTACTGCACTGCATCAAATATCGATCTGCTGGTGGCTTTCAGTGCCACGCTCTGAAACCATGTCCCTTTTGTTTTCAGACATTTATGATTAGCAAAATGCGGAAGCTATCGAAAGAAGGACTCCAACGTACTGACAAGCGGATAGGCCTAATGAATGAAATATTGGCAGCTATGGACACAGTCAAGTACGATTTACTAAAGATGTATTTCGCTTGACATTGACTTGTAATTGTTGACCCTACTCTTACTTAAAAAATATACAAATAGATGTTATGCATGGGAACAAAGTTTTCAATCAAAGGTGCAAAATGTTCGAAATGAGGAGTTATCTTGGTTTCGAAAGGCACAACTATTGGCCTCGGTATGATAAAGTTGCAAGTTTTTTTCAGAATCATACTGAAATATATTCTTCATTACAAGCAAATGTATCCTTTTACATATGGAATATTTTATATTTTTACCTTATAATATTTTCTTATATTGCAGGGCAACATGTTCCTTCTAAATAGTATTCCTGTAATAGTTACAGTAACTTCTTTTGGATTGTACTCTTTGCTTGGAGGAAACTTGACGCCTGCCAAAGCTTTTACATCTCTATCACTCTTTGCAGTTCTTCGTTTTCCCTTATTCATGTTACCCAATCTGATTACTCAGGTGGGCCATTCTGCATCTCTTCTCATCTCCTTTTATATGTCACTTTTGATTCATCATTACCATCTACATCCTATTATCTTCCAAAAAATCTCTACAGCTAGGTTGTGGATTCATGTAATCATTTCACTGATAGATTGTTCTGATGTATAAGAGGGGAAGATGTGACAGTTAAAAATTTCAAGCATCTAGGCTAAACCTAGGTGATTCCAAATTATTTCTTTTCTTAATACTGATGTTAAAGATATTGCATTTATAATTATCTTCTCGTGAAAAAAACGAGTGTATGCAGCTCTATCTCTATTTAACCAGTTACAAACTGTCTCAGTGTCTCTCATGACTTCATTATTGGACAGGAAGGGAATGAAGACATCTATTCTTATGATTTCTGGATTCACTTCTATGTCATTATACTTGATATCACAAGTCAAGATATCTCATAAACTGGGTGGTGGATTTGACCTTTCCTTACAAATGCGGGTTCATACTTAGTTGTGTTGGGCTTTCTATTTGAATGAAGCTAAATATTTAAACATTCTAGTCTCTCATGAGCAGATGGGATGATTCAAGATATATGTTGTTTGCAGGTTGTGAATGCTAATGTTTCTCTGAAACGTTTGGAAGAGTTGTTTCTTGCTGAGGAGAGAATTCTTTTGCCAAACCCACCCATTGAACCGGGACTACCAGCAATCTCAGTCAAGAATGGATTTTTTTCATGGGATGCTGGGGTTTGTATTTGTGAATCACATTTTTTTAGTTCATTCGCATATTTATTGGATGTTGGTACTGAAAAACGAAATTTTATCAGGCTGAGAAGCCAACGTTATCAAACATCAATGTGGATATACCTGTTGGTAGCCTCGTTGCAATTGTTGGCAGTACTGGAGAGGGGAAAACGTCGTTCATATCTGCAATGCTCGGGGAATTGCCTCCAATGGCAGATACAAATATTGTTCTCAGAGGCACAGTAGCTTATGTTCCTCAAGTTTCGTGGATTTTCAATGCCACAGTAAGCTCTACTTGTTTGAAAAAAGCTTTATGTTATGTATCTAATTCTGAATTGTGTGTTTTGTGTCATTAATATTGTAATTATGTTGGGAGATTCAACTGTGCACTCTTTCTAGGTACGTGACAACATTTTATTTGGGTCAGCTTTTGATCCATCACGGTACAGAACAGCTGTGAAAGTGGCTGCATTAGAACATGATCTTGAGTTGCTTCCAGTAAGTAAGATATGCTCTGATAGTTCATTTTTGTATGTTCTCCTGACTATGACTGAAGAGGATTTTTTTTTATTGAGACTTGTACATTTTAAATTTAAAATATACAACATTTAACTGTTTAGTGAGGTTGGATAGGGTATGTGCTAATTAAAGCTTCAAAATGTTGTGTTTCACCTGTTACTTTTCAAGGGTGGTGACCTTACGGAGATTGGTGAAAGAGGTGTGAACATAAGTGGGGGACAGAAGCAGAGAGTCTCAATGGCCAGGGCTGTATATTCTAACTCAGATGTCTACATCCTTGATGACCCTTTGAGTGCTCTGGACGCCCATGTTGGTCGACAGGTGAACACTTCTCTCCTTATTTGTTTACCATCACTTGCTATTTTAACTAACCATGAACTCAACTTTGTGTTGGCATTGATGGTATTTCAGGTTTTTGATAAATGCATTAAGCATGAATTAAGAGAAAAAACGCGGGTCCTTGTTACCAATCAGCTGCACTTTCTTCCACACGTGGATAGGATCATTTTGATTCATGAAGGCATGGTGAAAGAGGATGGAACTTTTGAGGAATTGTGTAAAGCTGGTCCTTTGTTTCAAAAGCTAATGGAAAATGCAGGAAAATTGGAGGAACAAACAGTAGATACTGAAGAGGAAGAGAATGCTCAACAGAAAAATGGGAAACCTGTAGTGAACGGGGAGCTTTCTGAGAAGGACAGTAGCTTATCAAAAAATGAAGCTGATTCTGCTGAAACAAAAGAAAAGAAGTCTGTGCTTATTAAGCAGGAGGAACGTGAAACTGGTATTGTCAGCTGGAATGTTCTTGTGAGGTAAATGATTTACTTATTTATTTATTTCTTATTTTTTCACTTTGTGCTTGCCAGGAAAAATGGTTTCACATAACCTGGGATACCACTTCTATGATAGAACATATTTTATGCAAATATTTCATAATGAAACAAAATTAAAGTAGTAGCATCCACCAACCAAGAGAAATCTTGATATCAGTAATGTCCCCTTAAAATGAGATGGAAAAACTCAACCACTTGTATTAATATATTATTCGTTAAATTGTTCTCCATTTATCGTCGTTAAGTTGATATTTGTATTTTCTGATTGCTTGTTCTACTTATCCTAAAGTAATTCATATGCTTGTTCATCACGGTTGACCAAATACATTTCAGATATCAAAATGCACTGGGGGGGGTCGGGGTGGTTGTAATGCTACTCTTCTGTTATATCATGACGGAAGTTCTAAGAGTCTCTAGTAGTACCTGGTTGAGTGTTTGGACTGATCAAAGCTCTGGAAAGAGATATGGGCCTGGTTTTTATAATATGGTGTATGCAGCACTTTCATTTGGGCAGGTAAACATCTGTTTTTTTTTTTATTTTTGAGCTAGTGAATAGTTTTACAGAGTATCACTTGCAAATGTTTGACTTCTTGTCAGCATATTTTGATTGGAATCTTTAATTGTTCAGGTTCTTTTAATGCTGCTTAACTCATATTGGTTGATAATCTCAAGTCTTTACGCTGCTAAAAGGTTGCATGATGCCATGCTGAAATCTATACTGCGTGCTCCAATGCTATTTTTTCACACCAATCCCTTAGGACGAATAATCAATAGATTTGCTAAGGATCTTGGAGATATTGACCGCAATGTTGCAATCTATGTGAACATGTTTCTTAGCCAAGTGTCGCAACTGCTATCAACTTTTGTGCTTATAGGAATCGTGAGTACTGTATCATTGTGGGCTATCATGCCACTGCTTATTCTGTTCTATGCAGCCTACCTGTATTACCAGGTATGTTATTTCAAATGTTCTTTGAATTTAGAAAAACAATTCTTCCTTGCTCCAGTTACTGAATTTATAGAGTGCCATTATTGATTGAACTAGTGAGGTAATTTCTATCATTTGCTTGTCGGGAACCTCTTCCCATGTTTCTGGATGTAGTTTTTAATTACTTTTTGTGATCGACTATTCGATGGGTAGGTTGCTTCTATATTTTTCCCTTTGGGTTTTTTTAATAAAATACTCAACTTCATAAGAAGAGAGTAGTGTGTTGTACATTTGCTGCAAATTGCCTCTGAAATGATTCATGAAAAGTTAATTTACTGTTTAACGCGTTAGAGTCTTAGAGGGTGCTTAAAGAAATAATACTATATTTTTTCTCAGAGTACTGCTCGGGAGGTAAAGCGATTAGATTCTATCACAAGATCTCCTGTTTATGCCCAGTTTGGGGAGGCATTAAATGGTTTGTCTACAATTCGAGCTTATAAGGCCTATGATAGGATGGCCCAGATAAATGGAAACTCAATGGATAATAATGCCAGATTTACACTGGTGAACATGAGTGCTAACCGATGGTTGGCCATTCGCTTGGAATCATTAGGTGGTGCCATGATCTGGCTAACTGCTACATTTGCTGTTATGCAAAACCAACGCGCGGAAAACCAGTTGGCTTTTGCATCAAGTATGGGTTTGCTTCTCAGCTATGCGTTGAACATCACCAGTCTCCTGACAGGTGTTCTTCGTCTTGCAAGTCTTGCTGAAAATAGTTTAAATGCTGTTGAGAGAGTGGGTACATACATGGATTTGCCTTCTGAGGCTCCACTAGTTATTGAAACTAGTCGTCCAGCACCTGGTTGGCCATCTGAAGGAACTATTAGGTTTGAGGATGTTGTTCTCAGGTACAGGCCAGAACTTCCTCCTGTGCTTCTTGGTTTGACTTTCACAATTTCTCCCAGTGAAAAAGTTGGAATAGTGGGGAGGACTGGAGCTGGGAAATCTAGCATGCTAAATGCTTTGTTCCGCATTGTGGAATTGGAAAGGGGAAAAATTTGTATTGATGGCTATGATATTTCAAAGTTTGGTTTAGAAGATCTTCGCAAGGTACTCGGGATTATACCTCAGGCACCAGTACTTTTTTCAGGTAGAAGTTTCTAATGTTTAGTAGAAACTTTGTTTTCTCGTCTTTTTAATCCATGTAAGACATATTTCTTAATGACATTAAGCTTTTGCTGCCTCTACATTTTTTCTTGTACTCCCCACCTCTTAGCCAAGTTGGGTGCTCCTTAGCCACTCGACACCCATAGGAGAAAAAATGTATTAATATTTGATTAATGTGTTTTATCATTTAGGTACGGTTCGGTTTAATCTGGACCCTTTCAATGAGCATAACGATGCTGATCTTTGGGAGGCTTTAGAGAGAGCGCATTTGAAGGATGTCATCAGGAGGAATGCAATGGGACTAGATGCTGAGGTAATGTGTAATGCAGTTGTTACATTTGGTAGATAATTTCTTGTTTTTCCTTTATGTGGGAGCTAATCATGACAATAACGTTTTCTGGGCTAGAATGATAAAGCATTATGATATATTATTAACAAAAACTTTTGCCTTTGAAGGTCTCTGAGGCTGGTGAAAATTTCAGTGTTGGACAGAGGCAGCTTCTTAGTCTTGCTCGTGCTCTCTTGAGAAGGTCGAAAATACTAGTTCTTGATGAAGCCACTGCAGCTGTCGATGTCAGAACTGATGCTCTTATCCAGAAGACCATTAGAGAAGAGTTCAAATCGTGCACCATGCTCATTATTGCTCACCGTTTGAATACAATTATTGATTGTGACCGGGTGCTTCTTCTCAGTGCTGGTCAGGTGTGTGAAGATCTCTGAGATTGAATTTGATTTGTATTATTTAAGACACAATAATCCTGACACATTAACCTACTTAACTGAAGCAGAGCATCTTCAAGGCTTAGATAATCTTTCATCATCTTTTTCTAGTTCATTAGATGTTGATCAAATTGAGAAAGATTATCATAAGAAGTTAGATCATTCTAAGTATGGAATTGTTTATGAGACAAAGAGGAAGAAGAACAAGGATAACCATGGCGTGGTTGATAAAGAAGTTCAAGTTGCTGATTAAGAATTTACTTGAAGGAGTTGACTACTATATTTATTATGATTTAAGTTGTCTTTATTTATTTAGTTATTGTCTTTTGGCTTTCTTAGTTTAAGTAGGAGTCCAAGAGTTATTTGAGTGTTTATTTATGAGGGTTATACGTAAGTTAAGAGTTATTTTATTCTCCCAGTAATGCTAGGATTAGTTAATACATATATGCGTAAGGCTATGGCATATGAAAAGACAGTTTTGATTATTGAATAAAGATATAAGTTTTCCTCTGTCTTTTATTCTTGTCTTATTTTCCTTATTTTCCAACTGTTCGACTTCCTATCTATTCTTCCTATTCGTGTTCATCAATTTGCTTATAGAATAAATCATTAACAAGGCCTAGGATCTGGAAACCAGACCTGTCCTCGACCTTGTTGCAGAATTCTAATACTTGTTAGATACAAGATTAGGAATTTGTATTGCTCAAGTATAATTGAAGTATTCCTTAATCAAAGTGGTATTTAGAGCCTTCCCTTCCACACCTGGGTTTGGTTTGCTTTCCCTTCTTGCTGCAGGTCTGTTTATGGATTCCTCAAGCAATTTGCCACCCTTTGCTGATAATGCTATGCGGCAATACATTGATCATCGATTGCAGGAACAAGGGCAGTCCTTTGCTGGCCAGTTTGCTGCATTGGGGGATCAAATCCATAAACTTACAGCAGCTCTGTTAGCCACGAACTTTAACCCTACCCATAGTGGCAGATCTGCAACAAGCCTGCCGCCAATACCCCCATTTCCTAGTGCTACTAGGGATGACCAAAGGAAGCAATTTCAGGGCCAGCAAACAATAGGCCACAACAACGGGCTCCTTTCTAAACCTGGCCACAACAGGCCACAAGTTAGGGCTCTTGTGCCTCGGTTTCACAAATTTTGTGAGCAACATGGTCGTGAGCCTCCACCAATGCAAAATTAGCAACCTCCTCCTCCTTCTGCTCGTGATGTTCTGGCATATGAGGATGAGCCTCCCTTGTTTGGGGCTGAGGTGATTGAGGAAGACATGGAGGATGATTTGCGGCCATATCACCCTCCTTTGGATGGAAATCAGCGAGAGAACCGACAATGGGAGTCTTGGTTCAAGTTGAATATCCCTGAATTCCATGGCTCTCACAATGCCGATGAGTTCTTGGATTGGTTACTCTCCATTGAATCGATTTCTATTCAGCCGGAATCCCTTCTTACGCTTGTGTTAACCTTGCAGCCGGGAAGTTTAGGGGTGGTGCACCTGGTTGGTGGCGTGCCCGCTTATCTAGGAGGTCACAAGTGGATGAACTCCCTGTCTCCACTTGGGAAGAGCTGCGAAGAGAAATGAAGCAAGCTTTCTTGCCATACAGGTACAAACAATAATTGTTTGCAAGACTTTGTAACCTTCGGATCAGTTCAGCAGTATACAGAGACTTTTTACACACTTTTGGCTAGGAATAAAGTGGTAGAAAGTAATGACAAGCTGGTGGCTAAGTACTTATCTGGATTAAGGACTGATTTACAAGACAAGCTGTAAGGATTTTATTTCTTATCCGTTGAGCAGATTATACCGAAGGCCGAGGCCTTTGAGAACCAAACAATTGGGGCTGTCCGTAGGCAATCTGGTCGACCACAAGGGCCACTTGCTGGCCGACAGCAACCAGCCACTGTTGGGACTGTTTCCCCTTGAATTGGTGGTCCTCCTCTGCAAAACACTCCTTGAACAACATCTACCTCTTCTACAAAGAGTCCACCATCTAGCAAGGCTGGAGTGACATGTTTCAAGTGCCACCAAACAGGTCATACGGCAGCCAACTGCCCCTCTTCTCGGCCTAATTTATTGGCAGCTGAAACATGCATGATAATGAGGCTTATGAGGAGGAGAATGATGAGGTTGAATATGAAGAGGAAGATCTTAATGGAGTTGAAAGCCAAAGCCTTGTTACCAGACCTCCCTTGCTCACACCTTGTGGGGGTGAAGAGGATTGGCGAAGGCATAGTATATTCAAGACCACTTACCTTGTTGGCAGTGAAAATATAATGACCAAGAGAGCTGTCCAAAAGCTGAAGGTACCTACCGACCCACATCCTCATCCTTACAAGCTTGTTTGGCTTGCTAATTCCAGTAATGTGCGAGTCTCTCGGAGGTGTTTAGTGAGTGTTTCTATTAATAATTTGAAAGATGTTGTGCGGTGTGATGTGGCTCCTATAGATGCTTGTCATCTACTTCTCAGTCGTCCTTGGCAATTTGATAGTAGTGTTACTTGGAATGGCCGTACTAATGTGCATTCTCTTGTGCTAAATAACCGGAAGTTCAACCTCATTCCACAGCCATTACACACGGGAGTTTCTTCTCCTTCCGCTTGTCTCATATTGGTGGAATCAGAGCATGATTTAGAGGATGTTGAATTGCGAGTGAAGAGGACAATTTGCTCACTACCGACAGGCAGAACTTACTAGTTGAATTTGAGGACATCTTTCCTGAGGAGTTACCTACGGGGTTACCTCCTAGCTGGTCTATTCAACATCAAATGAACTTGATTCCAGTTGTATCTATTCCTAATAGGCCTCACTACTGAATGTATCCAGAACAACATGAGGTCAAGTGGTGGGCTATCTTGAGCGCGGCTATATACGGGAGAGCACTAGTCCATGTGTCGTACCAGCCCTTCTTGTTCCAAAAAAGGACAGGTCTTGGTGGATGTGCATTGATAGTAGGGCGGCGAACAAGATAACTGGCCAGTATAGTTATCTTATTCCACGCTTGGATGACATGTTGGATAGTTTGTGGTGCAACTGTTTTTCTAAAATTGATTTGAAGAGTGGGTATCATCAAATTAGAATTCGCCCATGGGATGAATGGAAGACGACATTCAAGACTCGTGAGGGCTTATATAAGTAATTATTCATCCTTTTTGGCCTTTCTAATGCCCCTAGTACATTTATGGGTTTGATGAATGAGACGATTTGTACTTTTATTGGTTCTTGTGTGGTAGCATACGTTGATGATATCTTAGTATATAGTAAAGATGTTGATATTCATGTTGAGGTTCTAAGGTGTGTTTTGACCAAGTTGAGAGAGGAGAAGCTATATGCTAATGCTTCTAAATGCTACTTTATTGTATCTAAGGTTATCTTCCTTGGATATGAGGTGTCTAAAGATGGTCTGAGCCCTGATTTAACTAAGGTACAAGCTGTGAGAGAGTGGCCGACACCCACTTCTTTGTTTCAGATTCGTTCCTTCCATGGCTTGGCTAGTTTCTACCGGTGTTTCCTTTGAAATTTTAGCTCCATCATGGTTCCTATAACTGATCTCATGAAGAAAGGGGAGTTTCGATGGACACAAGAGGCCAACAATGCCTCCTTTGTTTTGATTAAGATGTTGCTCACTGAAGCCCCATTCTTACCCTGCCTGATTTTGATAAACTATTTGAATTGGAGTGTGATGTATCAAAGTCAGGTATAGAGGCTGTTCTAACACAAGAAAAGAGGCTAATATCTTTCTATGGTGAGAAGCTTTAGGTGATCCAGCTAGATATAGCACCTATGATGTTGAGCTCTATTCCGTGGTGCGTGCGTTGCAATTTTGGCGCCATTATTTGCTGCTCAAGGAGTTTGTTTTATACTTGGATCATGAAGCCCCTAATTACCTACATGGACAACACAAGTTGAGTTCAAGACATGCTTGAATGATAGCCTCCTTACAAGAGCTCACTTTCACTTTTCATCAAAAGTCGGGAGTGCAAATCATGGTGGCCGACGCCTTAAGTCGCAGGTATGCCCTTTTGACTTCAATGCAAGTGGAGGTGTTGGGTTTTGAATCCCTTCGGGTATGACAAATACAAGTCATTTGCTAACCTCCATAAGGAGGAGGTTTCTTTTCAGGTTGGTGATCAAGTTTGGGTGTATTTGTCCAAGGATAGATACCCTCAAGGCGAATACAACAGGCTGAAACCAAAGATGCTTGGTCCTTGCACCATGTTGGAAAAGTTTGGAGACAATGCATATAATGTGGAACTACCTTATGGCTGGCAGATTCATGACACCTTCAATGTCAAACATTTGCAGCCCTATTTTGGTGAATTTGAAGCTTCGAACTCGAGGGGACTGATGCAAAGCATCTTCAAGGCTTAGATAATCTTTCATCATCTTTTTCTAGTTGATTAGATGTTGATCAAATTGAGGAAGAGTATCATAAGAAGTTAGAGCATTCTAAGTATGAAATTGTTTAAGAGACAAAGAGGAAGAAGAACAAGGACAAGCATGGCGTCATCCTATTCATGAGTCCAAGAGTCCAAGAGTTATCTTTTTCTTTAAGTTGCCTTTTGGTTTCCTAGTTTACGTAGGAGTCCAAGAGTTATTTGAGTGTTTATTCATGAGGGTTATACGTAACTTAAGAGTTATCCTATTCTCCTAGTAATGTTAGGATTAGTTAATACATATACCTATTTAAGGCTATGGCACATAAAAAGATAGCTTTGATTATTGAATAAAGATACAAGTTTTCCTCTCTACGGCTGCCTGACTTTCTTCCTTATTCTTGCCTTATTTTCCAACTGTTCGACTTCCTCTCTATTCTTCCTATGCTTGTTCATCAATTTGCTTATAGCATAAATCATTAACAAGGCCTAGGATCTGGAAACCAGACCTGTCCTTGACCTTGTTCGTTGTAGAATTCTAATACTTGTTAGGACCCAACCCTATTCAAGATTAGGAATTTGCATTGCTGAAGTATACTTGAAGTTTAGGATCATCACCAAGAGTGAACATTTCATTATTCAATGTTCTAACTAGATACTCAATTTGTCATCACAGCACAAACGTTCAGTTTTACATTTGCAGTTCATGCGCAGGTTTTGGAATTTGATTCCCCCGAGGAACTTCTCTTGAATCATGGTAGCGCTTTCTCCAAGATGGTTGATAGTACTGGACCTGCCAATGCTCAATATTTGCGGGTACCTTTCCATTTTTTTAAATTGTTTTCGATATTAAGTTCACTATCATCAATGAAAGAAATTGGGGATATATTCTCACTTTCTGGTAAAATGAACTACTTGAGAGTGTCTTTCTATAATTTATAGGAAAGGGATTACTCAGCGAACATGAGAAAATATCATTAATTATTTATCTAATTTTCTTAACTGATGTGGAATATAAATGGAAAACAGAGCTTGGTTGTTGGGGATGGTGAGAACAGGTCACGGAGGGATGATTTGAAGAGAGAAGATGGTCAGAGGAGATGGTTAGCTTCATCTAGATGGGCAGCTGCTGCTCAATATGCACTTGCTTTCAGCTTGACCTCATCTCAAAATGACCTACAGAGATTGGAAATTGAGGATGAAAACAGCATTGTTAAGAAAACAAAGGATGCAGTCATCATTTTGCAAGGTGTTCTGGAAGGGAAGCATGACAAATCAATTGAAGATACATTGAATCAATCGCAGGTCCCTAAAGAAAGATGGTGGTCATCTCTCTACAAAGTTGTAGAAGGTAAGAAATTTTGTCGAGTTAGAGAGTATTTTATGTGCCGTTGAATTTGATGTTTCTATTTTCTATTAGCAACTATAAAGTACTTGGTGAGTTAGAGTGTATTTTTTGTGCCGATGAATTTGATGTTTATATTTTCTATTAGCAACTATAAAGTACCTGGCGAGTCACAAGAAGTAATAGACTAAATGGATAGAAGGGAAGTCAATATAACTAAAAAACTTGTCAATTTTGGCTAACAAAGCGAAGGTATTTATGTTCATTGACTTCCTCATTGTCGTTTGCTCATGTGGAAGGACAAACGTACTCAGAGCAGTCTAGATTTGCTATATTTTTTGGCACAAAGCAGGATAAAAATGTGGCATTGTGTGCCAGTCAAGAAGCTATTAACTTGATGTTTGTGACTTTCCAGGTCTTGCAGTGATGAGCAGGCTAGCTCGCAACAGGCTAAGTGCACCTGGGGAGACGTATGAGGACAGAACTGTTGACTGGGACCAAGTAGAGTTGTAGCCAAAAACAAAAACGTATTTCGTGGTTGCGGATAGTGGATTTAGCATTTTCGAGCAAATGTACTATTGACCCTTATGTACCCAGGGGACTTGGCAATGGTATATAGACTTGAATAACACATGAAAAGTGAGGGAGGGAAGTCGTGTTGTAAGAATAAACATGAGTGTAGATTTTTTTCTGCCGGTTGAAGACGGGTGTTTTTGGACCTTTTCTTTTATCCCTCTTTAGGTTGTCATAAGTTCACTATGAAGTGGGCAAAGTTTGTTTCTCTTGGTGGGAACTATAACTAACTTTTCTTTTTCTTGAGGATGCAAACCATGTAGAGAAAGATTACATGATGTATTTCTCAGGGGGTTAACCTTGTCAATATTTGCATTAATAAATGGATTAATGCATGTGAACGAAGGAAAAGAATGAATGAATAATTTGAAAATACTTAAGTGGAGCATGTAGTGGATAACGCATGGCAAGTCTCTGGCTATGTAATAATCTGACACTGGTAGCAGACGTGTCCCCTCAACCGAAGGCAATCCTCAGTTTTAAAGCCTTCACTTCGGACGTCTGGTCGAACAACATTGCGCATGCTCGATGATATATTCCGAGTCTGTGACTACACGTCTGATAATGTGGCTTCCTCCCGATGGATCTTGGCTTGACAAAGGTCGCCAGTTTTGCCTTTTACCTGAAAGAAAAAGGTTAGCCAGTCTTGTGCTTTGCTACAGCTTTTTATCGACCCCAAATGTACTAATTGTGCCGCTCATGCCGTCTACTCATCTCCGTTGCATAATGATTGTGATTTACTCTTTTTGTAATGCTAATGTTTATTTTCTTGGCATTTGGGAAGTAGTCAAGGCCAAGGGGTGAGAATGTAGAAAATACTACGTCGGTCGTAATTGGCCATTTTTGGAGAAGGAAGAGCAAAATTTGTGAGAAGCTGGTGATTATCTGTTGGCTTCCTGTCGATAAATTATTGAGAGGGATGATAACTTAACTATAATGAGAAGCATGATCAATTTTGCGAGAATGCTTGGTCCTAAAGGCAATCAATGAAAGAGTTAGCATATTATTATTCTGGAAGTGAGAGATGGCGATGATGATGATGATATTGGTAATAGTAATAGTAAGGCTTCTGCGTATGTGTGTGTGTAGAGAGAGAGATACGTATCAGAAAAATGGAAGTATCCAGCCACTGATGGTAGGCCTAATTGGTAGTGTCCGTTCAAAAAATAAATAAATAAATAAATAAAATAAAAATAATATAATATATACTATAATAATAATAATTTTATTGACTGTGGAACTGGAAGGGCCGCGAAACGTCAGAAGGGTGGGAGGCGTTGGCATTGTCCCCACTCCCCACCAAGAGGAGGCTAAAGAGGAATGAATAGGTGGGCATGCAATAAGAATAAAATTAGAGATGGTACGGCATCATCATCGACTAACTAATAGATTATTAGTAACTGCGCGGTAAATCTTAGAATTTGTGCTTGACGTGTCATTGGAGAGTCGAGTCCTTTTTTAAAATCCTTTCCTTCCAAGTAGGAGAAGCATATAGAATACAACCCTTCTCCTAATTAACGCAAACCCTTCTGTATCCTAATTTAATAAAGATAATAATAATAATTTAATTAATTATATGCAGTTAAGCAGCCTATATGCTCGTGGCTTGATGATCGATGAGCCAAGGGGGAGGGTAGGTTATAGCCTTTAGGTAGCTTGGTGATGATAAACCTTTCTTTCGCTACCACCGATTATTTCTCATTCATATATTTTTATCTAATTATTTTATGGAAGAATCGCCTTCCTTTTTTATTGAAGAATTGATAATGATATATCTGATGCATAATATCACGAAACATAAGCACAAATCTTGAATTGGTAATTAGTAACCGGGTGTGAATAATGATCCACGTCTTTCCCCTCTTTTTTTTTATACTCTCGTTTGTGTAATTAATAAGAAAAAAATAAGTTGAATTTGGTTATACACTCTGCCCTTAGAACCTACATACATGCAGACACCACTTGTTTTGCGCGTGGGCAACCTCTCATTTCGTTCCCACTTATCATCAACTCATTGCCGGCCTTTTGTCTTCTAACTTCCTACTTATTTATTTGTTTATATATATAGTTCTTACACACACACAATATATATATATATATATATTGTGTGTGTG
>JAVDBV010026561.1:901-17278 GCA_032619315.1 Piper longum
ATGAAGATATGTGACTGTGTGATATAAAAACAAATGCTAAGGGATTAATTTGGTCGACTAAATAAGTACTGTAATCTAATGCAACGTGGAGTAAGAAAACTTATATTGATTATTATTGATGTGTGTTGATTGATGTTTGGTTGATGTGAGTATGCTATATGATGTGTGAATGCATCATAATGAAAGGTCATTAGTATTTAGTTTTGATGTGTAGGTATGAAGTAGGAGCGTGCCGCCTAGGCGCGCAACCATGCTTGGAGCTTCTACCAGGTCCGTTTAGGACTCGCTCTCAATTTTTTGTCTCATTCTATCGTGTTTTTTTAGAACAGGAAAGAGGGCATGTTCTGTAGTGGTTTTATTATATCCCACTCCACACAGGCTACTAAGCCGATCTCATTTTCTGGATTAATAACCCTAAAGGATGAGATCCCTCGAATATATTTTCGAAATTCAGATCTAGCTCACGATGTCTTCGGGCCTATTTTATTAATCCCAACCCAGACTTATATATGTATAGTTTTCGCATTTTCAGTGAGAGATGAAATGAGGGATATCGACGACCACGTCTTAAGATAGGGTGTGTGCTCGTCAAAGCGGGCTCTGGAGTTGGGGAGAACCCACTTCATTCCCAAGGGAATTCTAACAACTCTACATTTGAGTTCCTCACACCTGGAGAACATGGAGGCTTATGGGTACTATTAAGTACAATGCATGTCGAGACTTGTGGTTCAAAAGGTACTAAATGTGACTGCCTAAGAATACTCGGCCTTCGTGCTCAAGGCCAGGAGTATTATGGAAGATGTAGAGGGTAAAAAGGAATGAAATTGATTCAAAAAGTGATAGATGAAATGACTAAGGAAAGAGAATGATATGGAAAGAGAACGTTGCCACCCGCGGGCGATAGCTCCCATTAGTGCCCTTGTGAGAGTTTGTGAGGAAGTTTATGATGTTTTTATTCAATGGGAGGGTCAGCTCTCCTGTGCCAAGTTGATATTAGTTACTTTCTGGACTAGTAACACTAGTTACTGATGGCTTTTTAATGTATATGTAGGTGAGGATCGTGATGAATGAAAGCGGTTGGGACTACGGAGGAGCAACATGGAACCGCACACACATGTGCGTGCCATGTGTAATGTTTAATGATAGTATGTTGATATTTTGTGAATAATGATAATCGTGTTGTGATATATTTTGATAAACTGTCTATGAAACGAATAGATGAATGTGAATAAACAGGGAGCCTTGGAATTGAAACTCGGCTGAGATAAAGATGAAAGCGATAACAACTAAATACCTAGATAGATTGTCATGTTTTATATTATTTTGATAAAATATACATGTCTTCGTTGTGGACAGGCTGACCCTTATTGCACTTTCAAGGGAAACTTTATCTATTTTTCTATAGAAATAGATATTTTATGTGGATTTCTCATTTATTGCATTTGTTTTTTTTTTTTGCTTGCATATCATGATATGCATGTAGGACAATAGAACCCAAGCATCCCATCCATGCTTTACATGTTACATCTCCGTCTTAAGACACCGAAGGTAGATCCGGGTTGGCTTAACCAAATTTAGTAGATTAACGAATGGTTCGGTCTTCAGTAACATTTTTGGGTTGGTTCATGGGTGAACCAGAACTACGTGTTACATGATTACTCTTTCCGGAACAATCCTCACCACTCAAGAGTGCGTGAGAGTCGTTGTTGTGGACATATAATGACACATCTTATTTACTAATTTTACAGTGCTGCTGATGTGAGAGTTTGATGAGATTTTTGGGATGGACTGGATGTCAAGACACAGACCGCTAATTGATTATAGGAAGAAGAAGGTTCATATATGCTTGAAACAGAAAGTGAAGATAGCATTCCACGGTTGAGGCTGAGTGAGCGATCCGATGATCATTTCCTATCAGAGGGCTCAGAGGCTGATGAGCAAAGGTTGTGAGGTGTTCCTTGCCAACATGATTGTCATGATAGAGTAGAGGAGGTTAGAGTTGGCAGAGATTCCGATTGTTTATAACTGACATGTTTTCAATTGAGGTGTTAGGTTTGCCGCCATTCAGAGAGGTGGATTTTGCCATTGATTTGTTCGGGATACAACACCGATTTCTAGAGCACCTTATCGCATGGCCCCGCTTGAGCTTAGGGAGCTCAAGGCATAGTTGCTAGAGTTGTTGGATTCGAGTTTATCAGACTAAGCATCTTACCCTAGGGTTCTCCTATCCTATTCGTTAGGAAGAAGGACAACAGTCTACGATTGTGCATTGATTACATAATGTTCAACCAAATAATTGTGAAGAAAAGATTCATTTTGCCTATGATTGATGAACTGTTTGATCAGTTAGGGGAAAAACTTCAGTATTTTCAAAGATTGATCTTTAGTGAGGTGATCATTAGCTAGGATAAAAGAGGAGGACGTGCAGAAAATAACCTTTAGGACGAGATATGGTTACTACGAGTTCCGTGTAATGATCTTTGGCTTGATGAACGTCGTGACAACATTCATGGATCTCATGAACAGGGTAGACTGTATCCAGATAAGTTTGAGATTGTGTTAGTTGATGACATTCTTATCTACTTTAGGTTTTGGGAGGAGTACGAGACACACTTGTGTGAGATCCCTCAACTTATACCTACATTTAATACCTACTGGGTTAAGATCCTCTTTATAAGTGGGAATGAACTATAGATCTTTAACTTCGGTTAACCATTTTAAAGAAATGACTTAGGCTCATTACGTTGCACTTTGGGCTGGGTCGTTACAAATGGTAGTTCTGTGTTAGATGGTGGGCTAGACAAGGACGTTGGCTAGGATGCCGATCACAGGTCAAAGAAGGTCATCGGCTAGGGCTAAGATCTTGTTTATAAGTGAGAATGGACTATAGATATTTAATTTCGGTTAACCATTTTAAAGAAATGACTTAGGCTCATTACGTTGCACTTTAGGCTGGGTCGTTGCAACTTGCAGATAGCTTTGATGATTTTGCGTGAGCACCAGCTGTACGCTAAGCTAACCAAGTGCAAGTTTTAGCCATCCGAGGCAATGATCCTTGGTCACGTGGTATCGTCGGTATATATATCAGTAAATTTGACCAAGGTTGAGGCAATTTTCAAATGGGAGAAACTAAGGTCAGCATGAGAGATTTGGAATTTCTTGGGTCGTATAGGCTACTACTAACAGTTCATTTAGGGTTTCTCCTCAATAGTAGCTCCTCTCGCACATCTGACTAAAAAAGATGAACGCTTTGTGTGGACTGATGCCTGTGAGCATAGCTTTGATACACTGAATGACCAGCTCACTTCAGCGTTCGCCCTGAGTCTTCCAGATGGTCATGATGACTTCGTGATGTACAATGATGCGTTGTGGTATCAAACTTGGTTGTGTACTAATGCAGAGGGGCAAATTGATAGCATACCCGATTAGACAGTTGAAAGTCCACAAGCAGAACTATACGACACACAAGTTTGAGCTGGTAGCAGTGGTCTTTGCTTTCCGAATTTGGTGTCACTACTTGTATGGAGTGTCCTTCCATCTTTACACTAACCACAAGAGTTTAAAGTACATCTTCATGTAGAAAGAGCTCAACAGTAGTGATGACTTGATTTCTTGACTGACTAAAATATTAAAATTGCCTACCACCCAGGTAAGACATATGTAGTGGCTGATGCTTTGAGTAGGAGGCCAGTCTCATATGGAGTCAGATTGGTGGTGATGAGGATTTAGTATGATGATCAGAGGGTTGATGTGTATGATAGAGAGTTGGTAGCAGTGATAGCCAAACCATTTATTAGCTTGATAGTGTTGGATTAGAGCATGCAGGCACAAGATGAGGATGAGTTGTCAAATAGTTGGTTGGCGGAGAGAGCACACCCTGGTTTGACTAAATGCTGATGAGTTTGTGCTGATGAGAGGACAGTTGTACATGTCAGAGTTGTTAGAGCACTCTGGTACTCGACAATAGAATCTTGTGGAGGCACACTATTCCAGAATCACTATCCACCCCAGATCTATGAAGATGTATCATGATGTCTATAGATCATATTGATGGCATGGGCTAAAGAAAAATGTACTTTACATAGTATTGAGATGTCTTATCTATCAGTAGGTGAAGGCCGAACACATGAGACCTGAAGGGATGCTTCAGCCGTTGTTGCTTCCTGAGTGGAAGTGGGTCTGTATCGCTTGTGATTTTGTCACGAGTCTGCCACTTACACGTCACCAACTTGATTTGGTGTTTTGTAGACCGGGTTACAAAATCAATGCCCTTCATTCCGATCAGGAAGACATGTCCCTTGAATACCTTAGCCATACTATATAGACATCAGATTATCAGGAAATATGGGGTGTTGAGAGATATCATGCTCAACTGAGATCTGAGGTTCACGCCTACATTCTGGACTTCGTTACGGAGAGAGTTAGGCACAGAGATCAGATTCAGTATAGCGTATCATCTTCGACATATGGGCAGTCTTAGAAGTTTGTGGGATGAGCATCTTTCGTTAATAGAATTTGCCTACAACAACAGTTACAGGTAAGCACCAGTATGAATCCATTTGAGGTGTTGTATGGTCGAGGGGGTTGGATAGATCCCCCTCGTGTTGGCTTCAGGGTGGACAACCATTGGTGTTTGGTCAAAGATGTTATAGGATTTGGAGAGGGTTATTAAGACTATCCGTCAGCGATTGAGGGCAACTCAAAATAGATAACACTCATATGCAAATCAAAGGCGACGTGAGTTCAGCTTCATTCTTGGGATCTCATGAAATTCTCCCCAACCAAAGGAAGCATGATATTTGGAAGTGAGGAAAGTTGAGCCCCATATATATATTGGTTCGTTTGGAATGCTCAACCGAGTAGGAGGGTGACCTACAAGCTCGCCCTTTTGCCCAGTATATTAGCAGCGCACCTAGTGTTTCATATTTCTTTGGTGAGGAGATATATGTCCGATCAGTTACATCAGATCTCATACGAGGAGTTGGAGCTCCATCCTAAATTGTCGTATGAGGAGAAGAGTGTGCGGATCTTGTATCGTTGTTCGAAGACCATTCGCGGAAAGAGGTGCCCCTCATCAAGGTGTTGTGGTCCAAGCATGGAAGCACCAACCACACCATCAACCGTCAATTTGAAGCTGCACACCTGCGGGCATAAAATCGCATTAGTGATAAAACCACTAAGACATATAATTGTAAGAAACAAACCAATATAATCCACATTATTATTTATCAAGTCTTTTAGTAATTTTGAGTTTATATTGAACTCCAATTATGCCGGGAGGGGTGGCCGCCCCATCCAGTTACAATCTCATATAGGTGCACACACGTTGCGTGACCCAGGACTTGTAGTTACTGATATTTATTATTAACTTACCATTTCGATATCACAAGTGTATAATGAGCCGTCTTGCACCATTCTACCCTGTCACTACTTTCGATACAAGGGCAGGTATTTCATCTTTCGCCATGTATTTCACTGAGTCAATTTTTTAACTTCAGTTGTGCTTAATACATGATAGTTAAACCTGGGCTTTAACTGACCAAGGTTGCTAAAAAAAATATAATATTTCAAGTAATTATATGGACCTCAAATAACAATAAAGCAGAACCGGTGCACTGGCACAAAAAAAAGATTCTAGTCTAAGGAAAGAATTAGATTAAACCCCACCTAATAAGATTTAAAGAAAAAGAAATATGCTATTAAACCCCAAGAATTAATAACAACAATTAAAACAATTTATAATCTCACCATCGAACAAATAAAATTCATATTTATTTATCTCTTCATAAAATACTGCAATTTATTTTCATGCACTTAAGTAAAATTTTACCCATAACAAAATATTTTATGCATCTAATTAATCGCTTAGTTATCTTTTATTATTTAATATTTAGAAATAATCTAGGCATTGAAAACAAACAATCAACTAACAAACGACAACCCAACCCAAATTCTAACATCTATTTCAACCAGATACGAACGCTGTCACGTACACATTATTAATTTATAACTAATAATTCATATATGAACTTTATTTTGACAATGATTCACCTAAATATATTACAATTAACTAGCTAACTCATTTTGACAGCAGATTTAAAATAGATCTTGCAAGTATGTAGCTCACAACCTAACTAGCGATAGCGTGAACTTAATTAAGAATCATGAAGGCTATGAAATTATAAAAGACTCAATCGTCCATTCCATCGATTTAATTAAGATACAAGTGTGTAACAGATCAATCCTAGTGCAACTATTAATGCCAACGAACCCTCTTGCACCCAACTCTCATTACTAATTCATACATATGAACAACTCCAACATCCAGCAAGGAACACCACAGAATGAAACAACGTACTAACACGAACATACACCCTACATATACATACATTCATGCTATATATACATATACATATACAGATCATGCACCGAATAAGAAAAAAATATAAAAAGAGATTATGCACTCAACCAAATAAGCGTACCACCAGCACCTAACCACGATTTCTACGTGGACTGGGAAAGAACGATTTCTACATGGACTGGGAAAGAAAAGGGTGAAGTTACCTTTGCGGTCAAAGAAGGATGACACAAGGTGGTAAAAAAATGGTGCCCGTTGGCCACTAATACACAGGGGAGACAAAAGAGTTTGACAGTCAAAACTCACCGGCAATTCTTGACCTAAAAATCTTTACCCCCAACAATTTCATATTTTCTTTTTATTTTACCAAAAACTCTTGCACTTCACATCAGCCACCAACCCAAGGCCAAAGGGTTGGCCTAAGGTCAAACCCTGCTTAATCGAATAAAATAAAAAATTTTAAATAACTTATTATATATATTTTTAAGAATTAATTTCACAAAATAATATTTAATAATAATTTTGATGTGTGTTAAATCCTTAATAAGATAAAATAAATATATCATTATTTTAATAATAAGATTGCCCTAGCCTCATCTAAACATGACACAAATCTATGCGATCAACTTCAGTTCATGAATAATTATATATTTTTAATTTATTTTTTAATAAAGATTTGAAAAGTTTACCCGCACGCTAAACTTATCTCTACATATATCTGCTCTGGATCATATTTACAAAATATTAAAAATAAAATTTGTTGATACAATTAAGGGCTTAATTCCAAGTTAAAGAGATTACGGGTGGTTGGACCATGAACCATTTTCGAAAACAAAAAATAAGTTTTCAGAAAAAATAAAAAAAGAGGCAAAAATCCTCCTTGACCTCTCTCTCTCCCTCCCCTCTCTCCTCTCTCTCTCTCTCTCTCTCTCTCTCTCTCTCTCTCTCGCTTTTGTGTGGTTTCGATTTCGTCTCCCCTCCGACGCCCGATCTCCCCCTCTTCCGCCAACCGCCGACGAATCCTTCAATGTAAGTGCACTCCTCCCAATTCCTCCTCTCCTCGCCGTTTCTTCCCCGTTCTTCCGATTCCTGTTTTGCCCGTTCTAGATCTGGATGGGCGGCGCAATCTTTAGATTTCATCGGGCGTTTTTTTGAGGTCTTTTGGGGATCGGACGGGTTGATTGTGTTGTTGATGGGTATGTGCATGTGGATGATGCTGGTGTTGTTGGATTGGGGTTTGGATGAGGTCGCGGATTGGTGTTGTTGGATTGGGGTTTGGATGAGGTCGCGGATTGGTGTTGGTGTCGGGGGTGGGCGGTGGTGCGGATTTGGTGGTTTTTTCGATCGGTGTGGGCTAGCGTCTTGGCGAATTCGGCGGGAGTTGGTGGCGTTGTAGGGTTGGACTGTGCCATTCTGTGGGTAGGGTTAGGCTTTGGGAAGTGTTGGTGCATGTCGGTGGAGCGATGCGGTTTTTGTTCTTTTTTGCTTCATGTTATTGTTGTTGTTGCTGTTGCTAAATGGTTGGATTGATGGTGATGTTGCCAGGACGACCATGAGTGACGAAGGTGAAAGAATGTGCCCCCTCTGCACCGAGGAGATGGACTTGACTGATCAGCAGTTGAAGCCGTGCAAGTGCGGATATGAGGTATTTCCGATTTTTTTTTTAGGAAATGGAATAAAAAAGGTTGTCTGTTGTTGGGATTTATCATTATTATTATTATTATTGTCTGTTAGATTTCTGCCCACGTAGGGTATTGTTTCGTTTACTAAAGAGTTGTTTTTAAATGGAAGCATTTTTATATTTTCTTCCATTTCTATTGTTTGTTGATTCTGAATGTGGATTTGGATGTTTTGTTACTTGCGGATTGGGTATCATGTAATGTGATGAAATAGAAATTTACTGAAATTTAGTTACTATGGTGCCTGCATAATATAGTTTCTCATTTTTTAATGTTAGATATGTGTATTGTGCTGGCACCATATTATCGAGATGGCTGAGAAGGATGACAGTGAAGGACGATGTCCCGCTTGTCGCACACCCTATGACAAGGAAAGAATTGTAGGAGCTGCTGCTAACTGCAAGAGGTTGTTATCTTTTTCTCTTCAATGTGACTACTAGTTCGTTATGTGATTTTTTAGGTTTTGATTGTATCGAAGTTTTGTGAAAATAATAATACTGTTCATCTGTCATTATTTTCAAGAAATTTTTTTTAAAAAAAATTAGCTGTTGCACTTTGTTCTTTTATGAGTTCAAGTTTGTAAATTTTTTTTGGTTTTTATTGCTAGAAAAATAATACTGTCCACGTCAAATTTTTTATTGAATACGATTAATTGTAAATATTAAATTTTCTTTTTCATAGAATGGTGGCTGAAATAAGTTCTGAGAAGAAGATGAAACCTCAGAAGTCAAAGTTGAAATCATCTGAAGGGAGGAAGCATCTCAGTAGTGTTCGAGTTATTCAACGCAATCTAGTGTATGTGATTGGAGTTCCTGCTGATCTAGCAGATGAAAGTGTGAGTACTGTGTGTCATGTAGTGTTTTGCATAATGTGCTTTATTTAGTTAATGTATTGGTTTATTATTGAACTTCAACAGACTTTAGAGAGAAAAGAATTTTTTGGTCAGTATGGAAAGGTTTTAAAAGTATCCATATCTCGACCCACTGGGAGTGGTCAGCAGTCCTCTAGTAATGGTACTTGTACTGTGTAAGTACATTGTATTAATCTACGTTTATTTTATAACTGTTTTGGCTGATGTTGATATTTATTTGAGGAAAATTTGTGTAAATAAGTGTGACTGCTTAATGTAACCAGTCTTCTTTCTGCGAAAATCCACAATTCTGAAATCCATTGCATGTGCACTTCGTGAAAGATTTGGATCTCTTTTCAGAGAGAATGTGTTAAATTTCTACGAGTTAGTTTATTTATTTTGCATTTTTGAAATCCATGATTTCAATCTATCATACTTTTTTGAAAACAGCTGTATGAGTTGACATCTTGTACATCTTTTTTTCTATTTCTTTTTTCATTACCATCATCTGCTTTATCCCAAATGATTGAGAACAAGGGTATTGATCCTTAATCATACTATATTTCAATAAATCCAGTTTTTTAATATTTTAAGTGTTTTGATGAATCCCCTTATTGTATTTTCTTTCATCTTTTTTATCTATTTGAAGATTGATGAGTGCCTGTCTTGTACCACCATCATTGATTGATTGTTATTTTAGATATATTACCTTCACAAAAGAGGAAGAAGCTGTTCGATGCATTCATTATGTTCATGGATTTACACTGGAAGGACGGCCATTGAGGTATCATAGTTTTCTTTCATTATGTTTCATATGGCTTATCTAATTATGTAAAGTACTAATTGTGAGTACTTTCTTTCTTGTTGCAGAGCGAGCTTTGGTACAACAAAGTACTGCCATGCTTGGTTGAGAAACATGGTGTTTGTTAATTCCTCTCAATGATTGCATGCATATGCTTTAAGAACTGAATTGGTTAACAATTTGCATTTCTCGTCATTTCATGTGCTGTATTTTACTAGAAGCACACTAAAAACTTTCTTTTTAAATTGAACCAGCCTTGCACCAATCCTGATTGTCTTTATTTGCATGAGGTTGGCACCCAAGAGAATAGTTTTACCAAGGATGAGCTAATTACATCTTATACAAGGTTGTTAACCTTTTTCATTGTGCATAATTGTTTTCTATCCCATTTCTAGTTGCTGCTATACTTGTAAGGTGTCTTTTGTAGCCTGGTTCTTTTATTTTATTGGGATTCAACATTCTTTGGTGTGCAATTGTTGGATTTCTCTTTATACACTTAGGCCTCTGTTTAGGCATATGAATTGCTCTACAAATAGGAATGCTTTCATGCCTGTTTATTGCCTTCCTTAATGTTAAGATTCTCTTTAGAAAGTTTATTATCTGTTTGAGTGTGGAGTGTGGGCTATCAATACTTGTTATAAATACACTGAAATGTTTTGTTTGCTGCAAATATTTTATCTTGTTACTGAAGATTTAATTGTTCTCTGTTCCTTAGCCTTTCTAATATTAATTTTTGTGTTTGGTAGCATGTGATGGGTCAGTTCTATTTTACACTTGGATTTATGGTCTATGGTTCTCCCCCTTATCCTTGATGATTATTTGTTCATCGTAAAAGACATAGCATTGATTTTGTGTTTTCAAATTGATGAGAAGAATGTGAATGATAGTATTGCGGAATAGCATTGATGTAACTATGTCCCCAACCAAATTTTGAAATAAGGTTAAGATGAAAGAGTTTTAGAAAATCTATTACTGGAATATTTTTCTTTTCATTACTTTTTCAAGCTATCAACTTTGTTAGGCACCTTGCACTGGTTGGGATGTTTGTTTTTTTTTAAAGGATTTAATTTGTTGTGTAAGGTGGTTTTTGTACATTGTGAAGTTTGTGTATTTTGTGGTTTGCAGATCTATTATGAGAAGCCAAACTTTGAGTAATTTGCTACAAATTAATGGTTTGATTTTAATGTGCCATTTTATTGTCTTTGTTCTACAGCTGTTGGCTTGGATATGAGCTGCGTGATCTCATCTGACATTGTCTTAGAGTACTACCATTTTTGTAAAGAACCTAATTCTCTTGTTATCTAATATTTGAATTTGTGCCTCCAGGGACAGGGTTCAACAACTTGCAGGTCTTGCTTTGATCCCCCAAAGACGAGCTGGAAATGTTTTACCGCCACCTATTGATGATTCCAACAGAAGTAGCATGGCTACTCCTGTGAAGGTGACTTTGAAAAATGGATCAAATGTATGATTTATTCGCTTAATAATTTAGTCTAAATTATTGTCAAAAATATTACTACATTTGATTTTTGGATTTCTGCCTGTAGAATCCTCCTGTGCCTGTTAAAAGTTCTCCTCCAAAAAATGGTTTTGGAAGGTCTAGCATTCTTCCGGCTGCAGCTTCATGGTAAGTAGTGATAACATGTTAGTTAGGCTTTCCTGTTGATTTCAGCAATCAAAATATTACTTTGAATTGTTGCTTTGCATGGCATTATTGTTCCTGAGACCTTATCCATCTTTCAGGGGCACGCATGCCATGGCTAATCGTGCGCAGGTTAATAATGGTGTTACCCAGAGTGTCTGCAAGCCTGTTAGTTTACCTGCCTTATCGGCAGTAGCTTCTAGCACAAGTTTTTTATCGGCATTGCCAATGGATTCAACTAAAGGGACTGGAATTGATAAAGCGCATGAAGTGCTTTTGAATGAGAATGCACCAACTTTGCAACCTTCTAAATGGCCTACGAGTGGAGACTTTCAAACAATAGAGAACACAGATGACATCAATACAATACACATACAATCTACTTCTGATTCTTCATCTAAAGTGCCTGCAAATGTTGTCAGTAGTTCAACAATTTCAACGATTGATAGAAATCCAGGCTCTGGCATTCTTTCTAGACAAAAATCAGTATCAGAATATGCTGAATCAATTTGTAATTCTGATAAACTTGAGCTACATTATAGTGAAAATGAGCTGGAGATGACAGTTTCAAAATTCTCACAGTCACTAGTTAGAAGTGATACAGCTTCTGAAAATGGAGCAACACAAAAGTACACACCCGCTTCACAAGCACCTATACCTGTTTTTGAGAATGGAAAGCTTGATGCATTATTTTCTAGTAGTTCATCTGATTTTGGAGATTCTGATGACAGGTGTCTTGAAGATGTAGATAATGGTTGTAAAAATTATCCAGATCAGAGTGTAATGGCAGTTTGTAATGGCTCTCTAAGTTCTGAACCCTGTAAGGTTGCATGCCTGGTGGAAACTGCCCATATTTTTCCTCAGAGTGTGAGTGATCATGTTTTAGACAGTGCCAAAGGTGTATTTGAAGTTAACAACAATTCAGGACCTGATATAGAAAACAGAATCATATCCAATATTTTGTCTCTGGATTTCGATTCTTGTGGCGAATTTTTGTCCTCATCGGATCACCTTGCTATGATGTTAGATGAGTCTGACAAGCAGGGTGGTTCAATTGGATTTCCAGGATCTCGGAAGATACATGGTAGTAGCCAATCAAGGTTTTCATTCGCCCGGGATGATGATTTTGTCAACAACCCTACATATTCAGATCCTTCTTTCAGCAGCTATATTGTAAATATGCAAAACTTATCTGTTCAACCTGATGTTCTTGATAACAGGAGCACCTGTGAAAATAAATACCAAAATGGATTTCATCGCGGATTTGAAGAAGTAGAAAATCTTGTTAACAGCAATCATGTTTTTCAGTCAACTAAATCCCCTGGTATGTACTTGCCAATTTTTCCTTGTTGATAGAGGTTTTACAATACAATTATACAAGTACATGATAGCTATGTCAGGCGTTGAAATTTATTTTTGTTAGTACTTTCACCAAATGATGCCTAATGTGTTTAGTATAGCCTTCCGATACTGCTGTTATGATCAGATAGCACCCAATCATATGTCGGCTCCGATAGGATATCCCAAGTAGTCAATTTTACTGTATCTGACAGTACATATAGTAAACCAATGAGACAAAGATGAACATCGAAATTATCATACTCATTTCCTGTTAATGTTTGTTTTTAGTTCAAATACTGGTTTTTTGCTTTGTATCTTTTGCCTGTGGCCTTGATTGATAAGTTGGTGTTTGGATTAGCCTGATGAATCTGCACATATATGTTGCTGATTTTGTTTTTATTCTTTCTAGTATCTTGTTTGGAAGACTCAATTCAATTTTGTTATATATTTTTTCTTGCAGTTGCAAGGGCTCAAATTACTGTGCCCCCTGGATTTTCTGCTCCAAGCAGAGCACCACCACCTGGATTTTTTTCTCAAGATAGGCAAAATCGGAGTGCTGATATATCTTTAGGTTTGTATATTTATGTTGCTCTCCTCCTCCTTTGTTATCCACCTGCCTTTAAAGAATTTTTTATTTTGCTCGTCCAAAAAGAAATGAGAACAATTTTTTTCCCTTTTTTTTTAAAAGGTGCCATCTGTTCTTTATACTAGCCATTCCAGAAATTCATTCATACTTTATGATGCTAATTTAGTTGCTTGTTTTCTTACAAATAAAGCTATGCTTTTGTCTTCACTTTTCAGGGAACCAACTCCATGATACCCTGCCCCTTAGAAGAGAGTTTGAGATAGGTAGTGGTAGTATTGGAAACATCACTGATGTTGAATTTATTGATCCCGCAATTTTGGCTGTTGGTAAAGGGAAACTACCAGTTGGACCGATGAACTCAAGCATTGATATGTCTTCTTACTACTCGCCTTTAGCTAATTCTTCCGAAAATGATATTAGACTTCAAATGTTGATGCAACAGCAATCTGCATCTAATCATCAGAATTTCAGATATGGTGATTTAAGTGACAACCGGATTAAACCCTCTAATGATGGTTCTTACCATTCTCGATTTGATGGAAGCAATCTGTCTAACTTTGCGCAGATGTCATTACTTCAGCCTAGAAATTCTCATTGGCCAAATGGCCATTGGGATGGTTGGAATGAGGGCCAGGCTGGAAATGAATTTGGTGGCATGAGTGAACTTCTTAGGAATGTCAGACATGGACTCAACAACTATTTTTCTGGATTTGATGAGCATAAGTTTCGAATGTCCAGTTCTGGTGATATATACAACAGAGCATTTGGGATGTGAATCTTGATGAGAAAGTTGCGATGCATTTAACACAGATTTTAGGAGGTGTTTTGTGCGGGAGGTATTTTGGGGTGAAGTGACGATGCCAATGAAACTTATTTTGTTTGCGGCAGGTGCTTTACTGTGAAAATGTTTGGAATATGGGAAGCTGCAATGAAACTTTGGGTAACTATTGCTTAGTGTAAAAACAGGTAAGAAAGTGATTGAAAGGTAATTTTGTCGGCTTGCTATAATTTTGCTTATAAGTTTTGAATGGTCTTTTGCAGGAAATGTAGCTTGGCACATTCAGATATTACACGGCAGGTATTTCTGCTACGTGCATCACCCTGTGCTGAATCTAGTTAGAAGTTCCAGTTTGGTTTTTGACATTTTGGTTGTATAGATTTAACTGCGCTCATCTGAGTAGAGAGAGCTTGCCCCCGTTTTGTCCATGCATATCTCTTGACCTTGGACTACACTTTTTTTTTCCTTAAAACATACAAATGGAAAGTAAAATTAAGACATACTGGAATTGAATACTCTGCTAAAACTTAACAAGATTCTTGAATAGAAAGAGTTCCAATGTTAACTGAACATTTCTTTGAGCAAGGTTAACTCCAAACTTATCGTGTCAAACCGTAAGTCTAGAAAGAGTTCCAAAACCCTTCAATTTTATTGCATTTCATGGTGAAGTTTGTGTGTTTTTTACAGTACCTCTTCAAATTTCATTTTTCCTTTTTTCGCTTTCTGAACTTGTATTTTCTGATAAACGGGATTTCTCTCAGGATTACCCAATCTTTTATTTGAAGGTTCACTTACGGTTTTCATACCAACCTAGTATGATAGGTTTGTATTTTTATTTTAAATAGGTAGGTACGTCAGGGAAGTCTACGGGGAATTGAGTTTGTACTGAAGTATTCATCGCCGGGGATTGTACTGCTTGGCAAAAGGCAAGGAGATATAATTTGCTTCCCAAAAATAATGTCAAAAGCAAGAACAGAGTTCGAAGTGTGGCGAGAAGAGAATCCGAGGGGATCATCCACTCATCTCTGTTGGCAAAGTACAAGACCGGAGTGGAACTGACCAAGACCACTCATTCCAGGGAAAAATGATATATTATTTTTACGATGAGAATACACTATAAAACTTATTATTGTTTTATCGTTTTGACGCTCGTCAAAATGGCCCCGGATCTGACATCCGAAGCAGAACGAATCTTGATCCCTTGTTATTCTATGCCACACTGTCCATCCTGGACCATCATGGCGCACAAGTCACAAGTCACTATAGACTCATCTTCTTGTGTTTTTTTATTTACCTGGAAAAGGAAAACCCGTTATAGCCCTCAACCAACCTGACCAACGTGAAGTGTGACTGATTTTTTCGATTAAATTAAATGGATAATCTCCGAAAAGAAGGGTTTCAAATGATTTTTATTTTTTAAACAATTTTTATGGGAGCCAAGTGTATTATCTCATCTCTTGATATTCCACAAAATGGGCGAAACATTCGGAACGGGGATGAAAGAAAAGGTTTTCTACAATAACAACATATAACCCATAATTACAAAATGGATGATGATCAAACTAATTTGTCTACTACACCAACAAGAATACTACTCCAAAATAACATTAAGTACAATACTAAATTATAATCCTTATATATGAAGCAGGAGTTGAAGCAGCCAGTATTTAATCTGGGCATCAACTGTTATCTCCACCGTTCACCATTCACGCTTCTTCTCCAAAAGGAAAAGCGCACTTGCCATCTGCATCACACCATTTACCCCACTTTAGCTCATTCATTGTGCAACATATTCAACAAATAACATTAATTTTTTCCCCAGGCAACAGGCGCATAAATGGCACATGAAAATGACATCACATGGCAGAAAAAATATAATCAGTTTTGAAGGATTTACCCCGCTTACATCATAATCTATTTCTAAACTTGCATGAAATTGTCCCAAGACATAATCTGAATTAAATTAATTTGAGCTAACCTATATTAAACCTCAAAAATTGTTGAATATACATTTCCCTCTAAACCATATTATCCTAATCAAATCCGGTCCACATAATATGAGCTAACCCAACTTATAATAACTTATTATTTAATACCATCATCTGAGACCAAATTCAATCAAGATTATTTTGAGTTAACCATGTTAAAGTTAAAAAAAAAATTATGTCTCAATAAACCATTGTCCCAATAAATCAACTGAATAAAATCACTTCTAACCTAAACTAAACCTTAACACGCATTCTATTATTAAAATTAGTAGAGTGGAGACTGGAAATCTACGTACAAGAAGGCTCGGAGGTGACGACAACGCCGGCCCCACCGAAGTAGCAGGTCCCGGCCC
>JAVDBV010026639.1:1160-17778 GCA_032619315.1 Piper longum
CGGTAAAGGGTGGATCACCACCGGTTATGGTGACCTCGCCGGCAGCGATTGCAGCCGCGGCATTGGCCGTAAGTGGTCTCAAAATATCGGCCTTGAGGAGTTGAACCTATCTGGTCAACAGTCGGTGGTGCCCGGCCAGTTGTTGGCCGGAAAACGGCTGAAACAGTGAAAACCTGCCGCCGTGCAAGTCACGTTGTAGGCGGTGATTGCAGCCACGACGGAGGTCGATGTCGGTCCCAACTATAGATCTCGACAGGGAAAGATGTTTGGGTGATCCGATTGTCCGGTGGTAGCTCGCCGGCGCCGGGAAATGGCCCAAAGGCCACGGCGGCGGCAGAAACCGGCTCCAAAAACTCCCTCACCAGCACGACTGCGGCGATGCTAGTAGTCGTGGGAAGTACGAATGGAAAGCTGGATGCGAGGTGGTCATGGGGGCATCGGTCTGGTGGCCGGAGAAGAGATGAAGACTCGCCGACGGCGAGCCGAAGTGACAGCGGCGTTAACATAGTGCAATGGTGGAAGATCTAGATCTAGGAAGGGTAGACGGCTCGTTTTTCTTTTCAGTTTAATTTTTTCTTTTTTGTTGATTTTAGATTTTAGTTTCCATGATTATCAAGTTTATTATCAAATCAACCTATGCATGCATGAAAATTAGGAAGAAGAAGAAAAGAGGAAAATACCCGATGAAGGAGGAAGCCATCATATGTCAAACGGAGAAAATGAGAATGATGCCCCCCTTCTCCTTATATAATGAAATGATAGCTAGGGTATGTTAAGACATCATTTCGCCCGTATTTCACTTAACAGGTTAAATGGGTAATTGATATTGTTTACTTAACCGGGTAAATAATACCTTACACTTGACCCGGTAATTAATAATTAACCGGGTGGCGGGTAAATAATTTAAATAAAAACATTAATTTTCCAACATTCGGTCCTACCGCGTCGATTTCTTTTTTTTTCGAGTCTTTACAATTACCTTTGTCATGAAATCATTTATCACAATCATCCTATTGTCTAATTTAACGATCGGGAAGCTCAACTTCGCCCAAAGGTAGAAAGAGCTCATTCTCGAGTTCTATCATCATGAGGTGGAATAGGTACCTCAAGAATTAGAACATGAGGCACTTAGACATTCTCCACAAGAACCTCTTCTTCATCAACGACTAGACTTGGAGGTTGGCTTGACCCACTGCCACTATGAGCCTCCCCTAGACTTAGAACTCTTGGTTGTGTCTATGAGTCGTGCTCACCATATCTATCAACCTCTTTCTAAGACCAACCCAAACTAAAGATAAGCACACAACAACAAACAACACAAACAAGAACATACCTGCTAGCTGAAACAAGGGATCACTTTACATTCCAACCAACCAAGACATTCTTCTGAAACCATTCTGTAACATATGATGCCCAGTTCATCCTTGAACCTAACCAAAATATTATATTATTTAATATTGTTATCTCATAACTTAATTACATGGAAAACCACCTACAATACCCCTACGATCTTGGCGTCTGGGATGGACAACAACCACTACCCACAGCCGTAACAAACAAAAAAAATAGAGAAATATAATCATTATTCAATATATTAAAACTATTGGAAATATAAGGTTTCAAAACATGAGGTTATTACATTAGTATACTAAGACAATGGTAAAGATGTCCGATGACGAAAATAAAATGGAAAAGCAACATAAAACTTCACGACAACAACTCATTGAGAGTATGTGTATGTGTGAAGACTTTAACATCTCCCTTCATCCACCAATGGCACTCTAGGCGCACCACCTACATAAATATTAAAAAGAAAAAAAATGCTTGTAACAAGTTATGCAACAAGTTACTAGTCCGCAAAATCAAATAACTATAATATTAAACTGGTCTACAAACTCATTAGTTCATACTCAGTAAAATAAGAAGGGGATAGTACACCATAACAATAATCACACCACACCCAAAGGGAACTAGACTGGCGTGTGAGTGTAACACCCCAATTCAGCCTGAAGGGACAAATCAAATCAAAATATTATAATTTGGAAGCTACTCGATGGGCTATCGTGTACAAACTTTAAGAAAGCATATCTCAACCCTCCATGGAGGCTTAAGGCGACACCAGGCTTGGTTTTCATAGAATGTGTACAAAATTCATACTACAATGGTGGGTTCTAGACTTAAAGGATTCGTATATGAACACCCTTGTCATAATAGAGGTATAACCACTCCTACGACTTTGAGCGATGACTTTAAAAATGTGATGATCATTCTCAACTGTAGAAGAAGTGTACCCCCGCTACAATTTTGAGGTTGCATTCTGTTGTGTGTATCATATTCTTACTACTTAGTTCAAATGATTGGCTTAGGTCTTCTTATTAGTTACTTGAAGATGGTGCTAGTATTTAAGCAAGGGTCATGGTTACTTGTTCCACATACCCTACGCGAGCAATAATTAAAAGCGTTAGAGAATTACACAACATCATCGAGTATCAGGGCATCAAACCCTAATACCCAGACTTCACGTGGGTCTTCAAGTGGTGTGAACCATAAGCTCCTCCACCCACGTTACTCTAATACACAAACAACTACAACCAAATACGTTTCATATGCCTTACTTAGCTCCTCATCATGTTCTAGGACTCTGGGGCTTATGTACGTTGCATACGATGGTTAGTCTTGCCCCAAAGTATTACAACTCCATAGAAAAATATAATAATATAAAGATAAAACATGCTAGCATAACCATCATAGCATACATTTGAATCATGCAAGGTTCACATAATTGGGGCCCGTTAAATAGTGATACACAAAATATAACATTTCAAGCAAACAACATAACATAGGACCCCCACCACCACCGCCACTGTTCCGTTTGATCCATGCACCTAGGCCGGCCAACACCAGGAAACCTCACCTACATATAGTAGAAAACAACATCAGCAATCAAATAAATTTGATTATTAATCCAAATAACTACTGGTAAAATAGCAAGTTGGCAAATGGGTATTCCATTACCCACAAAAACTTATGAAAGTTCAGGATTCCTCATAGTAGGTGGTAAGCAAACATACTTAAGCAAGTGTCGGCTCGCATGCACAGCTCATAATTATATTCAGACATACAACCCTTACGCCCTCACATCTTCCATATCACTCGTCATGGTCCTCAAGTGGCAAAAGTAATAGTTAAGTTAGTGCCACAAATTACGGAAATTTGTTGCGCTATGCAGTACCCCTCATACACCGCACTACCTCATGGTTTGAAGGAGTACTAGTGCGGTCCATACATATCTCCATACCACTCACTCTCTTATTCATGAAATCCATAAAATTGTGCATACTTATACATTAGGCTTAAGAAAGATGCTTATATCATATATTTCTGGAGCTTTAGTTTGAAAACCAACAAGAGGCCTTATCCTTGTAGTTTTATTAAGCATGTGTAGAAAACACAAATAAATGATCTACGTCTAAAATACGGTTAAACTCGACACACAGGGTGTCAAGTAGACATCAAGCAAAGGAGAGTCCTATGGACCTGTATGAGCAGAGCTTCGTATTCTAATCGGTGAGCTCCCCCGTGATACCTAGCATGGAGATGGAACTGAATAAGAATTTGGTGACATTGGCACACAAAACGAGGGAAAGCATCCACACAAGCTCAATACTTAACATCACATATTCTCTTAATTACGTCATAAGTGAAGTCTTAAACCTTATTAGGTAACTTAATGAAGGTTTGGGTTATATGTTCACTTAGTGTGATTTAATCAATTCTATGGTTTTTTATCCAATGGGCTTACCATATGATTTTTCAAAAATGCCAAACAATGTCCAAATGAGCTCAAATTTGGATGGGTTGTCCCTTATACTGTAAGGTTAATACATAAATTCCACAATGTATGGCCCATGAGCCAATCAATGGGAACAAGGCCCATTATTCTCGGCTCTAAGGTGCTGAAATAGTGTTCCTGGGTTGCGCAACAATTTTGTAACTATTGGTCCATGGGCTAAAAAACTCTAAATGGGTGACTAGATGGGCATATTCTAGAGCTATCTGGATTCTAGCAAATTTGAAATGCACAAATAAAATTGGGAACCTACCCAAATCCCCCAAAATTTGTCACAATGCTATTAATACATATGGTAAGGTGTAGACCATTTTTTTCTGAAATCCAACACCGTTAATTTATTTTTAAGTAATTTAAAACTAAAGTGAAAAAACTAGGGTTTCCAACATCTTTATATTATCTCAGTAAACACCTCTAAAAGATACCTAGATGATTTTTAAAAATTCCAAAATTTTATGTATTTCAATTATACAATAATTTTAGTGTCATATTATTTACAAGGTTTTATTGGATTAAAATTTGTGGCTTAAAATATCATACAATCACAGATCATGCCCATAGTTATAAACACACAAGAAATACAAGTCGTACTTATGTGTTATGTTTATGATTAATTTGTAGTTATATTATGATTAAAATTTTGCCATGAATTCATAGCATTACCATGAAAAATATGGCATGGTGTGCATCAACAGATGCCACAAACTTAGAGAGTAGAAATTGGAGAAATGAGCACTTATATCACCATAATAGTCCAGGTCGCTACCTTTCGTCATTTTTACCATCATACATGCAAATTCTAGGTAATGGCAGGTAAAACACACAACACAAAAGTTGTAGATCTATAAGTTTTGAGTGCAGCCAAATAATAATCGTATAAATGGGACATCATAAGGGCAAGATATTATTTTTATATTTAAATAGTACATTTTAGTGACCTACATACATTGTAAAAATCATATCTATTTATTTACTTTGAAAAATACAATACATGAGTATCAAAATTCTCCTAACATTCATATATAGCCCATAAAAGTGTTGAAAAAATAATTACATGGAATAATACAAGCAAGACACACCAAACAACGAGCAATAGTGGCAGCCCAAACCTGATGCCAATGTGTGAAGACCAAGGGAAGGTCTTTTGAGGCATCCAACCTCAAAGCCTACCACCCAAGGTTGCTAGGAACGTGGAGGGGGTTGCTTGGAGCTCCAAAGAGGAATTAGGAGGCCAAGGAGAGTAGAAGAAAGTGGTTGAAGGTGGAAAGAGAAATGGTGAAAAGGTGAGACAAAGGGTGGATTTTATAGAAGAAGGGTGGTTGGTTTAGTGATGTCATAGGCATGGGTACCATACCTAATGAGGTATAGGTTGGCTTGGTGATATCATAGAGGTGAGGGTGTCATACTTATATAGGTATAGGTGCCGTAGGTGTCATACCTATAGAGGTATAGGTGTCATACCTATAGAGGTGTCATGCCTCTATAGGTAGGGGTGCCATTCCTATAGAGTATGGGTGTCATACCTATAGGGGTTTGGGCGCCATAAATATAGATGTATAAGTTAGGTTCGCTAAAGAAGTATGGGTTGGGTTAGCTAAAAGAGGTTTAAGTTGGGTTATCTCAAAGCCCAAAAACTTAGGGTTTTTACCCTTAAGCAATCGGGCCCACTTCGGGAATTGCACTGCATGTCCCAAAAGGGGTTAGGACGATTTGAAAGGTTATCAAACACACGGCAAGCACACAAAAGACATCTGAGGGACACGTTTCTAATATCTAACTATATACAATTAAATTAGTCCAAACATTAAAAGGTGGAGCGTGCTGCATCCAAACAGGCATACCAAACACCGAAGGTGGCTAAGGCCGGGAAACTGACAACATATCATATACGAACTACAGCAAGAAGAGCCGGACCCTACTAACCCGATTCAGGTAATAACCAAACCGGTAGTAAAAACCCATGGGTGGATAGCCCGGATTTTACAATGAGACCCACGGCTGATCAGGTAGAACCCTTTTTCCTATCCTCTCCAATTTCACCATGCTCCTCTCCTTTGAGCTCTCAAAGAAAGAAAAGTACACCATAGACGTGATATACACCCCAGAATACGGTACTCATAACCCTACACCTCTCTGGGTGTGAGAAGCTCATTGACGAAAGAGTGAAAATGATGCAGAAAGAAAAGAAAGTAGAGTACTATGTCAATCCCATCGACAATGAAACAACTGGGTTCCTCAGCCGGTCGCCCCTTGGGATTTACCCTTGGAAGTGGAACATACTTGAAAAAATCTCAAACAATCTCCCCACTCTCAAATTTGAGAAAACATAATATAATAATAATAGGCTTATGTAGGAAATAATAATATTAATTGGCATCCAAAAAGAAGGCAACTTGTGATGGATCTTTTACTTTTCGAAAACAGCTCCGGGATCACATCCTTGAGGTTATTAAGCACAATATTTAAATGGCCTGAATTAAGTAGGTTGTAACAAAAACACCACTTAACTTGTCCTACAATATAAAACAATCTACCAATCAGATGAGCGTAAAATGAGAAAATGATTCCTAAAAGGAATTGGTCTCCGAGCTCCAAGTAATCTACCAGCGAGCTCGAACTAAGCGACATATTAATGAACCCAACTCAACATCGAACACAATCTATATAATATATGCATGAGTATGCATGATTAGCTGAGATTAGATTATTTGAAATCAAATGTTATGTATATTTGTATATTACAATAGTTGCATAAAAAAATATAATACAAATGAATGAAAAAAATAATAACGTAAGGGTTACCTAAATATAAGATATAACCAAACTGTATGTATTCAAGATTAAGGTTCTAGATTTGGTAAAAAGTTATATGCTTTCATTAAATGTCAAAAGAAAAAGAAGCGGATTAAATAACAACGTACTCAAAAGAATAATGACTCATCATAGATTCAACAATGGAAATATTTACTTCAATGTATAGTTAATGTATGGGTACCTCGATGTGCAACCAACTTTCATTGCAAATTTCTGCGAACTCCAGCAGGCGACAATGTTGGGAAACTCAATAAAATGAGGAAGGATGATAGTAATATAATTTAAATTTCAAGGTAGAAAGAAGACAAAATTTTTCATGAAAAAATAAGAAAACAAGTAAATGAAAAGACAATGAATCTTAGAATAGAGAATTTAAAAGGTGTACATGAATGCATATATAATTAATATATACTATCCACCATGTGATATGGTCTATTAATGTGACATGACTCATGACATCTTCATACCTCTAATTAAATTATACTTACACAAATTTCATGATTTTTGTAATGGTACAACACTAAAGAAAACAACAAGCTAAATTTCGTATCATCATAGTGATTTAATAACATCTTGACACTAATGCATGACTAAAACCTAACCCCAACCCCCTCCCATTGACCCTCTAATGTGTAAACGACCCTATTAACTACTGTAAAACACAACACATGTCAAACAAAACCACACTAACACACATCCACATGAGCGAAAGCCTTCTAAACCAAAGCACAAGCAACACCAATTCTCCCTAGTACCAAAAGCCAAAAGCCAAAGCAAAAAAAAATCTAACCAAAGGGAAAATTGAATCAAACCAAAGGCCAAACCAAACTGAATAACAAATAAAATTCTAAGCCAAAGTGCACGGATATTACATTTAGTGGTTGTTGATCATATAGATAGTAAAGGTGGGTAGGTAGCTTCATGACAACTTCTACAAAACTTCTTAAGAACTTCCTTGAAACTTCCTAGTCCTCAAATATGACAAGAATGATCACTAATTATTATTACTCACCTGTGAAGCACAATTCTTTCATGGGTTGGAATGGTGCTTATCCTAATGATTTTTTGTCGAGTTTATTAGTGTTGGTGGGATATATTGCTTAGAGCATCATCACTGGAGCATATGGGAGTACTCTTCATGAGTAGTTGTTGTAATACCCCAATTTCGGTTCACCTAAGATCGGAATCAGAAATATTACAATCGAGTTGAGTCATGTTTAAAGTTGTTGATCAGTACTACTCGATCGATAAAATAGATCGAAACAACCTTCTTGGTATCATGAGAATGAAAGACATTATTAAGTACGCGTCAAAACACCTTGAACATAAATAAAAAGTAAGAAAGTAAATATTTACGTTGAGCTCAATTGTATGTAATGTTTATCTGTCCTCCCACCAACGTCGACTCAAGATTACAAGACCTCCATATATTATATGAAAAATGTCAATAACGAATATTACACATCCAGAAAATAACTAATACAAATTGGCAAATGGGTATTTAATTACCCACGAAAACTTATGAAACTTCAAGATTGTCTCACATTGGCTTGTAAGCAACATACTTAAGCAAGTGTTGGCTAGCATGCACGGCTCGTAATCATATTCATACATACAATGCTTACGGCCTCACATCTTTCATATAACCCGCCACAATACTCGAGTGAAAAATGGAACCATTAAGTTAGTACCACAAATTCTAGAAATATGCTGCATTACGCAATACCCTCATACAAAGCACTACCTTAGGGTTTGAATGAGTACTAGTGCAATCCATACATATCTTCGTTCCACTTATTTTCTTATTCATGAAATCCGTTAAAATGAGCATACTTATATAATAGGCTTAGGGAATAGGCTTGTATCATACATTTCTAGAACTTTAGTTTAGCAACCAAAAGAGATCCCATCCTTGTATTTTTGTTTAACATGTGTAGAAAATACGGCTAAATGGCCCAACATCAGAGGGATCCAACAAAACACCACCGATGTCGTCTTACGTATAAAACATGATTATACTCTACAAAGAAGGAGTCAATTAGAGAGGGAGAGTCCTACGAACCTGTGGTCCAAATTTCAAGCATATCTGCACATCTACAGTGAGCTCGGACTCCGAAACCTACATCGGAATCCACTACTAAGTAAAATACTAACGCTTTTATATCATGCATGCTTGTAGTGTGTGATCATATAATCAGTACATCCTAATAAAGAAATAGTGCTAACAAAACTACAACGAAACACCTGGCACATAAATTAAGACATAATAATAATAATAAATAAATAAAGACACATATAGATAATAAGGTAAAAAATAATTACATCAACATAAATAATGCTCTATTTATAAACTAATAATATAATTATAGTATATAAATACACGGGTAAACACAAGTAGATATCAAAATATACTCATGTTAGTAAACATATATATATATATACATATATAATAAATCCATAAATAAATAAATAAAAAACAAATAGTTAATACACATCAATCATGAATATTAATAATATCAGAGTCATATAATACAAATATGTATAATTAAATACAAATAAATAATAACATACACATAACGAGCAAATAAATAAATATATACAATTTAGTACACATAATAAGAATAAGATTCATAAGTAAATATAATGTTAATAATAATAAATAATCATGTAAACATTCATCATATATGATAAACATAGAAATAAATAAATAAATAGTAATGAATAAATAAATAAATAAATAAAAATTATTATAACATCTAATAATGCTAAATCATGTGAATATGCATCTAGACTAATATATAAGTTCTCGAATTACTAAAAACGGTGCAAGAACGGACAAAAACGGTTCGAAAATGAGCTAAACGGGACTGAATCGAGATGAACCAGACTTAACCGAGCTAAACCAACTCGGTCTAGGTTAACTAAAAAATTGGGCTAGGTTGACTGGGCAGTCAAGCAGGCGGACACGAACGCGGGCGGCGAATGCGATCACAAGGAAATTGGTAAATAGGGGGCGCGACAGTGCCTGTCGTAGGAGAACACTAACGGTGAATCGGCTGGGGTCGCCGCCAGTCGGGATAAATGGAGGGCATCACAGCGGAGGTGCTGGTGGTGACGATCAGTGTTGTCCAACCACTTGCTGGACGAAAATCGGCTAAAAAGGCGTGGAGTCGCAGATGGGTGCGGCGACATTGACGATAGCGATTGTGGTTGTGGTGGTCGTTGTGAGATTGGCCGGTGGTGGCTTGCTCGCACAGGAATATGGCTCAAATGGCGGTGGCGAAGGCTGAAGCTAGTTTGAAAAACTCCATCGTCGGCGGTGACAACCGCAGTGTTGGTAGTCATGAGAGGTACGAGTAGACAATCGGCCTTGAGGTGGTCATGGTTGTGCTAGTCCCTTGGCCAGAGGCGAAGCATAGGCTTGCTGGCGGTGAGCCAAAGAGGAGACGGCAAAAATGATGGAAATCTAAAAATTAATTGAAATATTTGAAATATAAATAGGAGAAAACTAGTGTTGATGTGGACGGCTCAAATCTTGCCACATGGCGTGAGAACTTGAGACCTAGTGGGACCTACCGATGGACATATGTAGTATACATATGAATGAAAAGCTCGGATCAAGACCTTTTAAAGTCAAACTGACTAGAGTCCTAAAAATGACTCTATAGGCAGGAATTGAAGCAAGAAGGTTAAATGGGCCTCGAATCCTAAGCTCAATCAAGTTGAGCCCACAGGGACGCAATCAAATGATATAAAATTCCTATGTTGCATGCAAATGAAATACCCAAAAAATTTCAAACGAATGCTAAATGATGCAATAACATAGCTCTAGGCCTAAAATCCTTGCCAACTCATAAAAATCATATGTATATCTCATGTATACACTGACAACTCATGCTCTAATATATTAAAAGTAAAACTATCATATGCACGTTAGGCATACTCAGCCTCCATAACATGCTCAAATGGTCATCTAGGACTCGTACTCATATTCTTAAAATTAGTCTAACTCGAGCTCGCTCGAACCGACTTGATATTGACCCACATAGGGAAAAACTAAAATTGAGTAAAACCCTAACCCTAAAATGGGATTTTTCCATTGTGAAAGTTGAGCACATTCTTTTACATGGATTTGTCTAACAAGGTGCATGCGATGAATTGCACGTTGACATTTTTCCATGAATGTCTCCCACTTGGCAGATTCTACACGTGGTCCACTTAGGGTTTGTTTGTGCAACTTTGTCTTCCACCTTCTTCATTGTTTTCGCATGCGGACAAAGGTATGCATAGTTCAACAACTAACTCACACATGTGAAGGGATAAAACTTGCCCTTGCAGAAATTAAATGTTTAATCAACAAGTGATATAAAAATGCTAGTATTTTATATTTTATCTACTTAATCAAAGACTTGGTTTACTAGCTGATTCGTCTACAAAATTAAAGCAAGGCTTAGAAAAATAGACTTCAAAAAAGCAAAATAATAACTCGATTCGAGAGAGTTATCAAGCACCCAAACTTAGACATATGCTAATCCCTAAAAAATAAAATTCCAAAATGCATGTGAAAAAGAATCAGTTTAATCAAAAGTTGACTTCAGCCATTGTAATTAGAATATCAAGACAAGACTCAAGTCCATTATGTTACCATCAATCAAATTCCAAAGAAAACACGTAATTAAACAAATTTGTCTTAGATTTCCTTTGGTAAGCTCAAAGTTTGGAAACAAAACATAATCAAAACCATCTAGTCATAGTTTTGGAAGCTTTCTCTCCGCCTAAAATTTTGGGTTTGCTTGATCAACAAGATTTATTGGGCAGTAATGTGGTTAGGCTAAAGCTAAAAAAAAGGACATCAAGATCTCAAGCAACAGTGTTACTAAAATTAAATCCTCCATAATCAGCAATTAACTAAAAAACATAAAGATCTTCCTTCTCCACCAAAAGTTGATTCCCAAACTCAAATCACAAAGCCATCATTTCTGCATGCTAACTATTTTTTTTAAAATTTTCATCATTAAATATTTTATTTTATTTTATTTTCTGAGTAATAACACATTTTGAAATAACAAGTCTCATTCCCTTGTATTCCCATCACCCCAACATGCTTCTTCTAGAAAACTACATGAGTTTATAATTAATCAAGAAGAATTCAATATTAATAATGCTAAGTTTAGGACAAACAAAAATAGGGCTATGCTGGAACAGTATTCCTTGGCTATGCACCAATTTTGTAACTGTTGGTTCATGGGCTAGACAACTCCAAATAGGCTTGGTTTAGTGGGCCTAGTTCGCTAACACACTAATTTTGATCCCTGTAAGATTTAGTTCAAATTTACTTTGTATATGAGCCTAAGTATATTTCACAATTTGGGTCACTGGATGGGCTATTTCTGGAGCTATCTGAACCTTAACGAATTTGAAATTCAAAAATAAAATTGGAAACCTACCCAAATGGCCCCAAAAATTAGTAATAGTGCTGCTGAAACGTAGGGTAAGATCTAGACCAAGTTTTACTAAAATTCAACTCCATTAACCTATTTTAGGGCAATTTCAAACTGGAGTAAAAAACTAGGGTTTTCACCCAGCATCTTTACACTATCTCAGTAACCACGTATTAAACTTATCTAGATGATTTTTAAACGTTCCAAAATTTTATATATTTCAATTAGACAATTATTTTGGTGTCATATAATTTTACAAGATTTTATTAGTTTAAAATTCATGGCTTAAAATATCACACAATCACAGATCATACTCACAGTCATAACATACAGGAAATACTCATCGTACTTATGGATTATGTTCATGATTATTTAGTGGTTATATTAGGATCAAAATATTACCGTTAACTCATGAAATTAACATGAAAAAAATGGCATGTTTTTGATCAACAGATCCCACAATGACAGAGAGTAAAAATTGGAGAAAGAAGCGCTTATATCACCACAATGGTCCAAGTCACCACCTTTCCTCAACTTTTACCCTCATAAATGCAAATTATATGTCATGGAAGGTAAAACACACAACACCAAAGTTGTATAGATATATTGTTTGAGTGTAAAAAAATAATAATTGTGTAAATTTGACATCATAATGGCAAGATATGATTTTTATACTGAAATGGTGCATTTCTGTGACGTACATACATTATAAAAATCATATCTATTTATTTACTTAGAAAAATACAATAAATAAGTGCTAAAATTTTCCTAACATTCATACATACACTATAAAAATATTATAAAAATAAATACATGGAATAATACAAGTAATACACAAACAAACAATGATCAACAGTGGCAGCACAAACCTGATGCCAATGAGTGAACACCAAGGGGAGGTCTTTTGAAGCGCCCAACCTCAAAGCCTACTCCCTAAGGTTTCTAGGAATGTGGAGGGGGTTGCTTGGAGCTCTAAAGAGGAAGAAGGAGGCAGAGGAGAGTGGATGGAGGAGAAAAGAGAAATGGTGAAAAGGTGAGGGAAGGGGTGGATTTTATAGAAGAATGGTGGTGATGTCATAGGCATGGGCACCATACCTGAAGAGGTATGGGTTGGCTTGGTGATGTCATAGAGGTATGGGTGTCATACCTCTAGAAGTATAGGTGTCATACCTATAGAGTATGGGTGTCATACCCAAGGGGTATGGGTGCCATGCAAATAGGGCTATGGGTGCCATGCCTATAGATGTATAATTTGGGTTGGGTTATCTAAAAGTGGGTTGGGTTAGCTAAAAGTGGTATGGGTTGGGTTATCTCAAAACCCAAAAACTTAGGGTTTTTACCCTAAAGCTATCGGGCCTACTTTAGGAATTGCACTACAAGTCCCAAAAGGGGTTAGGATGGTTCGAAGGGTTATCAAATACATGGTAAGCGCACAAAAGACATACTAAGGACACACTCTTAACATCTAATTGTATACGATTTAATTGGACCAAACATTATAAAGCCGGGCGTGCCGCATCCATATGTGACAAATAAAGACGAACGCCGAAGTCGACTAAGGCCGGCAACTTACAACATATCATAGATGAACCACAGCAAGAAGGGTTAGGCCCTACTAACCCAATTCAGGTAACAACCGAACCAGCTATAAAAACCCTCGGGCAGACAGCCCGGGTTTTACATTTATTATTTGAGAGGATTTATTGTTCATATTTTACTACATTAAGACTGATTATTGTAATAAATATGAGATAATTATCAAGTTTCCATGTGGATAATAAATCGGCCCAAAAGAAGGTTTTTTTATCTGAGAGGATTTATTATCCATATTTGATGATGACATTAAAATAATAAATATGAGATAATTATCAGATTTCCATGTCAATGATAAATCGGCCCAAAAGAAGGTTTATTAATTGACAGAATTTATTATTTATATTTAATTATTGCACTAAGAATACCATTTACAATTGATATTTCTGTCTAAAGACTAAATATTGATGTTGTGCTAGGTATCTGTCAATAGGATTAGATATTATTAAAATTATTAATCTTATTATGGGAATGTTGTTTTTGCTTCAGTTAATCAATCTGCTTTAATATCTGCCAACATAAATTCAGTTCCAATGCTTAAAGATAATTTTAAGGATTGGAACAAAAGTATAATGATTATCCTCGGTTGCATTGATCTTGACCTTGTATTAAGGACTAAACAACCTGCTTCTCTTACTGATAAAAGTTCCATTGAGGAAAAACGGGACATTGAGAAGTGGGAACGTTCAAATTGCATGAGTTTTATGATCATGAAGCGGGGATTCCCAGAGACCTTCATGGTCGATGTGTCTAAAAAGGTTACTACAGCCAGTGAGTTTCTAAAAGAAATGGAAAAACATTTTATAAGAAATGATAAAGCCGAAACAAGTACGATTTTGACGAACTTGATTTCAATGAAGTTTAAAGGCAAAACAAGAATAAGGGAGTACATCTTAGAGATGTCTAATATTGCTTCAAAACTAAAAGCACTAAGGTTAGAGCTATCTGAAGATTTGCTCGTGCATTTAGTTTTAATTTCTCTTCCTGCACAGTTCAGTTAATTTAAGGTTAGTTACAATTGTCAAAGGGATAAATAGACCCTTCATAAGCTCATTTCTTATTGTGTGCAAGAAGAAGAGATTGAAGCAAGAACAGGTTGAGAATGCTCACTTGGCTAGTACTTATAAGGACAAAAATAAGAAAAGAAATAGGGCTAAGGATGCTGATAATGGGTCTCACAAGAAAGAGCAAAAGAAAGAAAATCAGGATTCTTACTATTTCTTTTGTGGTAAACCTGGACATATGAAAAAGGAATGCATTAAGTATCATGCTTGGCGTGTAAAGAAAGGTTCATTTCTTAATTTTGTTTGTTTCAAAGATAATCTAGTTTCAGTACCGATATACACTTGGTGGCTAGATTCATGTGCTACTACTCACATAAGTCTGTCAATGCAGGGTTACCTGAGTTACATATAGCCAAATGCTGCTGAAAGATTCATCTATATGGGTGATGGAAAATCAGTTATAGTTGAAGCAATAGGGTTTCTTAGATTATTATTGGAGATAGGATTTTATTTGGATTTGAAAGAGACATATGTAGTACCGTCTTTTAGATGAAATTTGCTTTCTTTTTCTATATTGGACAAATCTGGTTACTCTTGTTCATTTGGAAATAATAAGTTTAGTCTTATTCTAAATTCAAATATTGTGGGTATAGGTTCCTTGTCCTTTCATGATAATCTATATTTACTAGATTCTATTGCATTTTTTAATGAAACCTTGCATGTGTAACTTTGTGGTACGAAAAGAAAATTAACCAATGAGAATTCTGCTTTACTATGGCATAAGCATTTAGGACACATTTCTAAACAAAGAATTGTACGACTTATGTCAGATGGAATTCTTGATTCTCTTAACTTTGCAGATTTTCAAATCTGTATTGGATGCATTAAGGGAAAACAAAGAAATATAAGGAGACTAGGTGTTAATAGATCTTCAAATGTCTTAGAACTAATACATACGAAAATTTGTGGGCCCTTCCCTACGGCTTCTTGGAATGGTCAACAATATTTTATTATGTTCATAGACGATTATTCTCGTTATGGTTACCTTTATCTCATTCATGAGAAGTCTCAAGCATTTGATGTATTTAAGGCATATAAAGCTGAAGTTGAGAACCAACTTGACAAAACTATTAAAGCTATCAGATCTCATCGTGGTGGTGAATACTATAGCACATATGATGGATCAGGTATACAATGTCGAGGACCATTTGCCAAATTTCTAGAAGAGTGTGGAATCCTCCTGCAATACACAATGTCAAGTACTCCTAGTATGAATGGTGTTGTTGAGAAACAAAACCGAACATTAAAAGATATGGTAAGAAGTATGATTACTCATACTACTTTACCTGATTCACTTTGGGGTGAGGCCCTAAAGACAACAGCATATCTTCTTAATAGAGTACCAACAAAAGCAACAGTTAAGACCCCTTATGAATTATGGACAGGAAAAAAGCCCACTATTATGCATTTATGCATTTGGGGTTGTCCAGCTGAAGCAAGGCTTTATAGGCCAATGAAAGAAAACCGGACTCAAGAACTGTAAGCGGTTATTTTGTTGGGTACTTTGAACGGTCTAGAGGGTATAAATTTTATGATTCTACTATAAGGTCATTTTTTGAAATGAGAAATGCCCAATTTTTTAGAGAATGTTGGGTTTGGGAGGGGAAATAAGGTTAGAGACTTTGTCTTTGAAGGAGAATCTGATTCTCTTCCCATAATTGTTCTTGACAATAATCAGGATTAGGATTATATTTCTGATGCAATTCAAGAAAACTTTGTCGAGTGTAAAACCCACGATTCGAGTTAGGGTTTTATATTTAGAACCGGTCGGTTCGACCGTTATTTTCGAGTCGAGTATGTTTCAGAACACGTGTACTGAGCCGACGCCAGTCGCGTGTATGAGCCACGAGGGGTCA